>MU225309.1:805085-815816 GCA_018584345.1 Thuja plicata
TGTTTGCAGGTCATAGGTCGAGTCTCATGTTCAGGCCTTCCTATGAAATACTTATGCAAGCCTATCTAGTGAGTTGTAACTTATTTGACCTGGTTCTTCCATTAGTTCCATTCCTCTATACTGAGATACAAGCCCTAATTTCGGTGCATCACCTAGTAGGTAGTTTGCTTTCAGTCATTTCCCCTTCATGTAATCCTTCTATCCCTTTCCCTCAAAAGATTTACTTTCCTGTTTAAGAAGCAAATTAAGGTGATTATCCAAGAGGAACCAGCCTAGAACCTGGAGGTCTCATCTCGGTTAGCATAAGGTCCCACAACCTTGAGATGATTCCCATGTTATACTGGATTATCAAGACCAAGAGAGCTTGAGATCAGAGGCGCAAATTCAGTGTATAACAATACCCAATAGTTTTAATGCCCCTTTCAAATTTTTGTTTATAAGTACAAATGAAAGCAATTGGGCTTGTTCATGTGTTTCAGAATTATCAAATTTATCTAATGTTTCTCTTTCTATCGTATTCATGGACCTCTTCTTAGCAAGACTTAAGGGTTGAACATTAGCAAGTGATATCAAATTCTCCACATCCATTATAAGCAAATGATCTAATTTTTATAATTAATATTTCTCTTTACAATTTGAGCTATATTTATAAGTTCATCCATGCCAGTAGGAGCACATGATCCTGACCCTTCTCTACCATAAATTTCTTGAGATTCCATAGGGGGTGATCCCAACCCTTCTTCAATGTGCAATTCTTGAACTTGAGTTGACCCTCCTACTTGAGATTGTCCTTCACCTTGATCATGTTGATTGGGAGCTAAATGCATAAAAATGAATCAAATTAGAGAAAAATAAAGCATATAGGTCCATAAAATTTGGGTACAAAAAATTAGAGGTCTAGGTCCATACCTTCTTTATTTTTATAATAATATGCCAATGTAGCTTCATGATTTCTTTGTTCAGTACCAGGTGACCTATTTCTAGCAGATTTACTTTGTCTTCCCTTCTTGTTCCCAATTTCTTCTGTGTAAAAAACGTCTTCCAAATGATCCACAATAAAAATTCTCTTCTTAAAAAAAAATTGATCTAGTATTTCTCCTCTCCAAAATTATGCCTATGGTATGGAAGAAGGAGGCTACAATGTTAGAAGATAAGAAGTTAAGGAAAGGGGGAAATTTCAATATCGTTAAATTTAATTTAAAAGTATTATTATGTGTATTTTTTTATCAATTAACAAATAATATATAACTAAAAATAAATGAATACAATGTTTTATAAATTATCTAAATTGTTTATATTAATTAATTTTTAAATATAACTTAAATTTTTCTTATATAATTTCAATATTTACTATGTATTATTGTGTATTTAATTTGTTATGTATTTTTTATAATCTAAAACTATGTATAAAGTTAATATGAAATTATTTATTTCAACAAAAATTATGTAAGAAATTAATATATTAATATAAAAACTATTTAATAACATATAAAAAAATACTACACACAAAATATAATTTACTAAAAGATCAATTATATTGATTCCATTTCTCTTTAATTAATTTAAGTAACATCCTCATGCATCCATAAAGCTTAAATGAAGAAGAGTCAACCCTCCTATTAATCCATCCTTCATTGTTTACACCGAAGTGATCAAATTTCATTTGTATAACCTAAAGTTTTACTTCACCTTCTGAAATCCCAATAATTAATATCTAGACAAAGAGCACATATATATATAGATCATAAAAGTTTATTCGAACATGAAGAATTAAATTATAATTTGTGAATCTTGGAAGCCTTGATCAGGGGATTATTTTTTCAAGACTCTAACGCCCGAATGTCTTGTTATCAAAAGAACAATTATGCTCTTCTGGATATCTGTGCTTGCTACAAAACACATGATCACACCTACACTTAAACATCTCCACTCTTCTACTTAAACATCTCCACTTTCTACTATTTTGCCATCGTTATTATTTGCTTCTTTATCTGCTTTTTTAACTGCTTCCTTCTCTGTTACTTCACTCTCTTCACTGTAGAGCTGAGAAACCCACATAGAACACATATTCAAATTCATAGCAGTACTGAAAAACCCACATTTCATACTGCGGAGATTATTATCTTCTAACATCTTCAACTCTATGCCAAATCAAATTCCAGTAGACGAAATACTTAATATTTGACTTCACTAAATTCACGTTTCATTTCAATATTGATGATGGCACCATGTCATCCCACAAGATACTTTTCTTCAAACAATCTGATAGATATCTCTTCTATTTTTTACTTCTACTCCCTTGCGATAAAGATACAAGCCAAAAATCCAACACAGATTTCACTCTATCGTGATGGTTAGTATATAGGAAGTTGAATCCCAAAACCTGTTTCATAGCATGAAAAAACAATCAATGCTTGTATTTGGAAACTTCTTTCAGGCGTAAGTCTGAAATAGGTTTGTCAAAATTCATCTGTCGGTTGATGGAGTTTAACATTCTAGCGAGCCTTTTGGCCTAACATCAATGTGATCCTGCAACAAAATAGACGGTGTTTAACATTCTAGCAAGCCTTTTGGCCTAACATCAATGTACTTATCTCAATTTTCATTTTTGTCTATAAAGATAACAATTTATTTATTCTTTCAAGATATAGATATAGACAAACCAATAGTATAAAGACATAATACTTTATTCTAAGAGGGACTCAGATAACTGTAATAGGAATATGTGGAATAATTTCACCTCATAAGAATTGGACACCATGGTTAATGGCTCATAAATTATAGATATTATGTATACATAACAGCCAGAAGCTAGAATAGCTTGCAAGGCATGACACTTAAGAGTGGGAAAAAAAAAAAAAAAAAGCTTCAAATTAGGCATCAACATCAAAAATAAGGAAAAATTAAAAAAAATACATTTTGTTAATTTGTATCATGTTTCTTCAATATAGGAATTTACAAGTCAATAAACTTTAAAGGAAGCTAGTCTGTCCCTCAAGCTTTATTTTTCGAAGACTCAACTATCCAAAAATTTCTTATCAAGGTCTTGTCATTGCAACATATGGATTTGGTCTGGTATTGCAATTTCCTAGTATATTCTATTGACTTGATATTCTTTTGTAGTGAATATCTCAAAGAATGTTTATTTTTCAAACACTTTGTTGTGGTTATAATTTGTTATAATCGCTTGTATTGTAAGATTACCATAAATTATTGATATATAAATGGTCTTAATGTACTGCATTGTAAGATGACCCATAAAATATTTATCTGTGGTCTGTAGTCAGTAGCAATTTTTCAAGTCACAACCTAATGATTCTTGAGTGATTTCGGCTCAAGTGCCACCAATGGCCAATGTGTTCCCTTAAAATTTATTTCTTGTGAGGAATGTTTATTTCTAGGATAATTTACTCAAAAGGTAATTGGTTGTATAGAGTAGAAGTATAAATTACGATCTTCACTCTATTTGCTGAGAGAAAATTCCATTGACAAATTTTACAATAGATATATAGTGTGCATTAAGTATCTTTTCTATAGCACAGATGAAATTGCATTGAGAACCATATGACGTAAAAAAAATGTGTATTAAGAGGATTACTTTAATGTAGCTATAGGCCTTTTTTGGTTGATTTGTATGGAGTAAATTTCAATGCAAATCATAGTTAAAGGCCGATTTTGCTAAAACATATTTTTTTCTTTGAACCTGTGTACTAATAAAAGGCTCATAAAAAGCATACAGTGCACGTGGCCATTGTTCAATCTTGAGTAGTTTTTTTAATAAGATTAATTAAAGATAATAGATTATTTGTCATGTTATTCACCTTTTTTTTGAGAGTATTGCATGATAATTTCACACTATAGGAGTTCTTACGTTTGATGGACACACAACATTAGATTAATAATTTTGTATTTAATGCAAGTAGTCTTCTATTTATTTGTGATAGGTTAAAAAATTCATGGTTTGATCAAGCGGGGCATTTTATATTAGGGCTCTAGAGAGGTAATAAATAATTTGACAACTTTTTGTTCTTGGATTGTTCGCGACTTTAATGTAGCTTGCTTGTGTTGAAGACAATTATTTAATTATGTATTGTCATTAATGTTACACATGTATATACACTTATATAGTGATGTTACACAAATGTCTACATCTAGACCAAGCACAGTTGGTGAATGGAAAGATTTTTTCAATGTTGACCAAGATCAGTCGGGTATTGATGATATTCAGTGTTCACCGATTCACTCAGGCATTTCAGTCATGGTCGGGCATTAAAGAAACTCAGTATTAACCGAGTTGATTAGTCAGTTTCAGCCAACTAACAGTGGTTTACATTCTATAATTAATTGGTTATATGAGGCTGAATGAATTTTGATTTATTACTTATTTAGAAGTTTATTCAAGACGAATTGACAAGGCTTATCATATATATGAAAGGTCAAGTTTGGATTGAATGGGAGAGAGTGTGTGAAAAATTTAAAGACAAGCAGAAGTGTGGAATTCTGTGATATGAAGAGTGAAGGAGAAATCATATGGGATTCTGATTGAGTACAGAACACTCGAAGATGCAATAGAATATTTGATCAACAAGGATCCAGTTATAATCAAAACATAGATCTGAATCAGCAAAGATAGTTGCTTACACATACAGGTCAATTCATTGTTACTTTCTAACAATTGTAACAGTGATCTCAAATCTCTTAATAGAGTACACTTAACAGTCTTTTTGTAAATCCTCTCACAAGGTAGAATTTCTATGTTGAAGTGTTGAAGACCTCTAACAAGGTCACTCCTCATAGGGTGATTTAAATCCTCTAACAGGGCCACACCTAAAAGTGTATTTTTGTAACCTTTAACAAGGTTGGCTCCTAATAGGGCTCACTTCAGAAGAGTAAAAAATATTAACTAGTTACATTGGTGGTTTTTCCCATATTGGGTTTCTAAGTTAAATCTTTTTGTCACCTGTGTATATGTTATTTGTTTCATGCTTTATGTTTCTGCACTTAATCACAAAAGTATAATTGCATTGGATATTATAAAGATTGCTTTGACACTCGAGTTATAGAAGAATATCTTAATTAACTGAGTAACAATGTTATATTGTTTAAGACATCTAAGGGACAAGGGATTTTTTGGAGTAACTGATTCACCCCTCCCCTCTCAGTTACTTATCTCATTTCCAACAATTGGTATCAGAGAAGCAAGTGCTTTTAGAGAAGGTTTCAAGGCCTAAGCTAAAGATCATAGATGTCTTATAGAAGGGAGATCACAAACCTAAACAAAGACAACTTCCATGTGTGGCAAGAGATGATGAGGCTACATCTATTTACTATTGGAGATGTTGGTTTGCAATTTTTGGACAGCAAATATGTGGAACCAACAACAGCTATGACTATGGAACAGATGATGGAACGGAAGCTTCATAACATAATGATGATTGATATAGCTTCTTTACTCAACTACTTAGAATTTGATGAAGTCAAGGACTGCCCTGCAACCTATGATATGTGGAAGAAATTAAAGGACATCCATGGAGGAGATGAAAATGTAAAGAGAGCCAAAGCATAAATTCTCAGAGGACAATTTGATTAGATGAAAATGAAAGAAGGAGACGACATTACAAGATACATTCAAAGAATCAAGAAGATTATGAGTGCCATCACAGCTGCAGGAGGAATAATTGAAGATACAGCAGTGGTCAGAAAGGTATTAAGAAATTTACTTCCTATCTATGCTACTAGAGTTTCAGCTATTCAAGAGATGAGGTGCAATAAGGATAGAACTCTGGATACATTAAGTTGGAAGGCTTACAACTTTTGAGCTGGACAACTTTGACAATTATTCTCCTAGCTCTAGCAATTTTGAGTCTACATTCAAAGCTAAATTAAACCTTGGTAAGAAGGATAAATACTCAAAAGGGAAGCAGATTGAAAGTGATGATGAATCTGATGATGAAGATCTAGATATCATTGAATCATTACTTGCAAGGAGAGCTACCAAAGGAAAATACAAAGGAAGAATGTCATTGATTTTCTTTTCATGCAATCAGGTTGGTCACATTGCTGCCAAGTGTCTAAACAAAGAAGACAAAGATGAGAAAAAGTTCAACAAGTACAAAGGAAAGAAAGATTTCAAGAACTACAAGATCTACAAGGACAAAGGTAAGAAGACTTGTTATATTTATAAATATTTTGATGGTGATGAAGAAGAAGATGAAATGGTTTATATTTCTATTAAGGATGAAGAAGATGAAAAGACAACACTTTTCTCACATATCAGTAAAAATGACAAATGGATAATTGATAGTGGTTGTTCTCATCACATGACTGGTGATAAGACAAAATTTGAACATCTTGAGCACTATGATGGTGGGAGTGTCAGTTTTAGGAATGATGAACCCTGCTATGTGAAAGGAAAAGGTTGCATTACTCTGATAGAAGGAATCAAATGTGATAATGCTTATTGGGTTTAAGGACTAAGGAGAAATATACTCAGTGTAGCACAGCTAAACAACATTGGCTTCAAGATAGAATTCATGAATGGTAAGGCCAAGCTCCTAGATGGTAAAGGGAACCTAGTTGGAATTGGCAGGCAAACAAAAGGTAATCTATTCTATCTTGATCTCGCTAAAAATTCATGCTTTATTGCACAAGTAGAAGAAAGTTGGCTATGGCATAAAAGGTTGTGTCATGTAAGTTTTGATAATCTGGTAAACATAAGCAAGAAAAAGAGAGTTAGAGGTATTCTTATTTTGAAGAAACCCGAGTTCGCAATATGAAAACAATATCAAATTGGAAAGATGAGCAAGACAAGTTTCAAGAGCAAAAATTACAATATTGATGAAATCTTGGAATTGGTACATACTGACCTTTGTGGACCAATTGGGGGGTGATACCACAATAGTGGGTTACACTTTTTTGCCTAAACGGACATTGAAGTCTACATTTTGAGAAAAATGTTCACATTCTGATGCATATTGTCGTTAAACTGTTTGAAATCGGAAGATGAAGTAAACTAGAGTCTTTTACGATTTTCTGTCTAGATTCTAAATATTTATTTTTTATTTTTTTTTGAATTGATTTTAATGGTTTTTTTTCTCCCACTAAAACTGCTATGTTACTGAAAATGTCATTTTCAAAAAGGTACAATGACTTCGTACAACATAACTTTTTTTCTAAAATAGATATCAATGCGCTTCTTTCAAATTTGGTTTTGTAACATCCATACGGAGGGCATGCAATTGGTTTGATGAAATTATCATGATTATTGCATATTTTATGAATTTTTGAAGTAGAGTAAACCGTAATTGTGACATGCGTTGACTGCGTAGCTGATAACTTGTGTATTTATCAAAATTCAATTATTATTTTTTTGATAGAAAGAAGACTCAAAGCCGAAGGGCACTATTGTTTTTCAAAAAAAATTTCTCTTTTCTACTATTTTTCATTGAACGTCAAACCTGGAAGTTTATATTGGATTAGAAACCTACATCCGATGCATGTCAAAATACATAGACCTAATTAATTCAAAATTTGTCAAATCTATATTCGTTAGAAAGCTCGTTCAGAGTACTTGTGTGATGCAAAAGGAGGTGTCCCTATTCTTCCATTTGAGCCCCACGCTTGAGCCCCAAAGCCATAAAAATGTAGATTTCTGTTAGCCTTTGCAGATAGCCTCAATTTTGGGGGTTTCAATAGAAAGTACTTTCGATAGAAAGTACTTTCGATCGAAACTAATTAGTTTCTATTAAAAGTAATTTCTATCAAAAGTACTTTCTTAGTTTAACATGCGTATGGGTCAAAATCCCACTAAAATAATTACTAGCTTAGTTTCGATCGAAACTAAGCAAAAAAGGTAGTTTTGATCGAAACTATTAATGTTTCGATCGAAACAATCAGGTACTTTCTATCGAAAGTACCGAACTAAATCCTCCCACCTCGAGGATTCATGAGGAATTTCTTCCTCTGAAAAAGTGTAACCCACTATTGTGGGATCACCCTGGGACAAAAAGCTATACTAGAGAGAAGTATTTTATTCTATTTGTTGATGATCATTCCAGAATGATGACTGTCATGTTTCTCAGAGAAAAATCAGAAGCTTATGAGAAATTCAAATGGTATCTTGCAAGAGTTGAAAAGGAAACATGAAAGAAACTAAAATGTCTAAGATCTGATAGAGGAGGAGAAATTATTTCTAATGAGTTCAATGAATTCTATAATGAAAGAGGAGTAAAAATATAGGTATCTACCCTTGGTACACCACAGAAAAATGGAATAGCAGAAAGAAGAAACATATCCATTATGGATTGTACTAGAACCCTAATGATTTAAAAGAATGTTGTTGCCAAATACTAGAAGGAGACCATCAGAACTACAATGTTCACCTTGAACCAAGTTCAACTGAAGAAAGATAGTAACCAGACACCTTTTAGAATTATGGTATGGCTATAAACCTAATGTTCATTATTTCAAAGTATTTGGAAGTAAATGTTACATCTTGAAGGAAGAAAGAAATGGAAAACTTGATGCAAAATGTGATGAAGGAATATTCCTACGCTACTCATGTAAAAGCAAAGCATACAAATGTCTGAATCTTACTACTCATAAAGTCATAGAAAGCGTACATGTCAAGATTGTTGAGTTTATAGAAAGATGTGAAGAGAAGAGAAGTAAAGAGCCTAAAGACTATAGGAACTTTGTGTATCATGAACCTGATACTATTCTTATGACTCAAGCAATGGTGATTGAACAGTAGAATTGTCAACCATTGAATATACTAACACAGACTATGAAACCCGAGCTGCTGGTAGAAGAGACCGAGTCACAAATAGATGGAACCCAGTCTTAGACAAAGGGACCCGAGTCACAGACAATGGAACTCGAGCATCAAACAAAATAACAGGAAAGAATGTTTTAGAATGATAGTCGATCAAGTCCAAAATCAAGACTGAAGGATCCAGTACTTTCCAAGTATGTTAGAAAGCATCATGCACCTAAAAAAATAATTGGAGATCAGACAGAAGGTGTAATGACAAGGAAAAAAACTCAAAGGTACATGTTTACTTAGTGAATTTGAACCTAGAAATGTTAAAGATGCATTGAATGCTGAGAGTTGGATAGAGGCAATGAATGAAGAAATTGAGCAGATTGAGAAGAACAAAACTTGAACTCTTGTGCCTAGGCCAAAGGACAAGAATGTGATTGGAACCAAGTGGGTTTTTAGAAATAAGATGAATGAAAATGGTGAAGTTTCTAGAAACAAGGCCATACTAGTTTGTAAAGGATATGCTCAAGAAGAGGGTATTTATTATGGAGAAACTTTTTGCTCTTGTTGCAAGACTTGAAGGAGTTAGAACTCTTCTAGCATATCCTGCATATAAAGGATAAAAAGTATATCAAATGGATGTGAAATATGCATTTATGAATGGATTCCTAGAAGAAAAAGTCTACATTGAGAAACCTGAAGGATTTGTTGATCCTAGCATAAGGAATACGGTTTGCAAACTACATAAAGCATTGTATGGACTGAAGCAAGCACCCAAAGTCTGGTATGAAGGACTGCATCGTTACCTAGTAAATATTGGATTTTAGAGAACTAATGATAATAGTATCTTGTACATCAAAGAAGGACCAAAGAAAAAAATATTGTTAGCAGAGATATTTGTTGATGACATATTATTCACTGGATATGATAATTTATGCAAAGCGTTCTCTGTAGCTAGGAGTAAAGAGTGTGAGATGTCTATGTTTGGTGAGATCAAATTTTTTGTTGGATTACAATTACATCAAATGAAGGATGGTATCTACATTACTCAATAAAAATATATCAAGGAGATACTCAAGAAATTTGGAATGGAAGATTCCAAACCTGTTGGAACACCCATGTGTATAGGACAAAAATTGTCTAAGGATGATGAACACCCATGTAACATTCGGAACTATCATCAAAACACACAAACTGTCACTCTTGAACATGTTCAACACAATCTGTAAACTGAACTATCTGTCAGAAAACAGCATGATTTTATCTCAAAAAACACAAACTGGTCCTAACAGTCTGATCTGGTAAACACACTTTTTTTACATTTGCACAATTTCGCGCGAAGTCAGCATTTCTTCGCGCGACACGGTGAAAATCTTTGCGCGATTCAGAGTTCTCTGTCGCGTGAACTTTGGCATCAGTGCCAACATTCTGTCAGTCATTTCATCACTCTCTGGTGTCATTCTTCACGCGAAGTGACCATATCTTCACGCGGCTCAGCGTGAAATTTCACGCGATCCAGCATATCTTCGCGCGATCCAGCATAATTTCGTGCGAAATTGTCTCTTTTCTGTCAAAACAGCGAGCTTAAATCTGTCAATTCTTCAGTCCTTAGTCAAATTTGGTCTCTGATATGGGTCTTTTTTTCTGCCATTTGCCCTCACACAGTCTGAAACTTAGTTTCTTGGGTTGAGAACTACGTGATTCTTGCTTAAATTGGTCTTGTCTCATGTCCTATTGATCTCTTTCATTTGTGTCTTCATGCCTTGTGTCGCAATAGTCATCTCTTGGCTTGTTTTAGCCTCATCTTAGACAATTTGCACCAAGGATACTTCACCTTTTGGCGCTCTTGTGCAATCTTTGAGACAGTTTCAAGTTTGATCCTAGTTCACCTCCCTTGTTCAAAACTTTGTCTATGACTGTCACAACTCGAAGTGGCAAAACATTTCCTTCAATCAATCAACACGAATCTG
>MU225309.1:830532-844327 GCA_018584345.1 Thuja plicata
AATTCATAGCATAATCTTTGCATTGCATTGTTATCATGATTAAATCCTTCATTCTTAGATGGTCCATAGTTGTGAGGCCCTCATCCTGAGAGAAAATTTCAAAACTCCATCTAGATAGAAGGCAACAAGTCGAATCACGCAGACAGGCAGGATGAATAACTCATATTCAGTCTTGGCTATACCTGGTGAAGAAGGACTATGTTGAAGTGTGTGGTTGATTTAGAAGGCCAAAATTAACTCATACAGGTATATCAGACCAACTACAGATCCATGATTGGAAAATTGTAATATGTTGTTCACACTAGACCTGATATTGCATTGGCAGTTGGTATTGGTGCAACATTTTCAGCTAATCCTAGAGACAATCACCTAATGGAAATGAAAATAATTTTGAGATATCTGAAGGGTAGTGAAGACTATGGTTTATGGTATAAGAAAGGTGGGAACTTTGATTTGAAGACATTCACTGATGTTGATTGGCCGGCTGGAAGTGTTGATGACAGGAAAAGCACCAGTGGTGGAGCTTTCTTTCTTGGAAAGAGGTTAGTGTCTTGGACTAGAAAGAAATAGAATTGTATCTCTTGGTATACATCAGAGGTATAATATGTTGTTGCAGCAGTGAACTGTTCAAACATCATATGGTTCAAGCAGTTGTTGTCAGGAATGAAGGAAGAAGTAAAAGAATCAGTTATTATCTACTATGACAACACCAGTGCCATTAACATTTCAAAGAATCCTGTGATGCACACCAAAACCAAGCATATAGCAATAAAGTATCATTCCTTGAGGGAATTGGTACATGATAAAGAAGGTTTGAAAATGTGAGCACTAAAAAACAAGTTGCAGACATATTCACCAAACCTTTACGTAAGGATGCATTTTTGTATCTTAGAGAAAAGATAGGGGTGCTTCCTCTAATTGAAGCTCAATAAAATACAGTTTAGTGATGCATCAACCCAAGCCACAGTAAAGATCTATCAGTTGATGCAAGTACATCAGATCCCATTGCAGATGAATTAGTACATTACAACTTCAAAGAGGAAAAGTATTGACTATTGGTATTGATATTTAGTATTTGTGGAGATGGAGTCTTTGGCATATGTTGTCAAAGAGGGAGAGTGTGATATAATACAAAAGAAATATTATCAAGAGATAGAGTTTGATGAAAGAGGGAGTTTTGGGATGAGAATCAGAATGAAGCTAAATACATATAAGAAAGTTTTATGTTGCTCTACAATTCTTTGTATTATGACATGTTGTGTTTCCATCAATGCCAAAGAGGGAGATTGTTGAAGACAGTTATTCAATTTTGTATTATCATTGATGTTACACATGTATATACACTTATGTAGTGATGTTACACAAATGTCTACATCCAGACCGAGAACAATTGGTGAATGGAAAGATTTTTTTAGTGTTGACCGAGATCAGTCGGGTATTGAAGATATTCAGTGTTGATCGAGTCACTCAAGAATTTTAGTCATGGTCAGGCATTAAAGAAACTCATTATTAACCGAGTTGATTATTTAGTGTCAACCGACTAACGGTGGTTTACATTCTATAATTAATTGGTTATATGAGGCTGACTGAATTATGATTTATTACTTATTTAGAAGTATATTCAAGCCAACTTGACAGGGCTTATCATATATATGAAAGGTCAAGTTTGGATTGAATGGGAGAGAGAGTGTGAAAAAGTTAAAGACAAGAAGTGTGGAATTCTATGATATGAAGAGTGAAGGCAAAATCAGATGGGATTCTGATTGAGTACAGAACACTCAGAGCTGCAGTAGAATATTTGATTAGCAAGGATCCGGTTATAATCAAAACACAAATCTGAATCAACAAAGAGATTTTCTTACACATACAGGTCAATTCATTGTTACTTTCTAACAATTGTAGCAGTGATCTCAACTCTCTTAACAGAGTAGACTTAACAATCTTTTTTGTAAATCCTCTCACAAGGTAGCATTTCTATGTTGAAGTGTTGAAGACCTCTAACAAGGCCACTCCTCACAGGGTGATTTAAATCCTCTAACAGGGTCACACCTAACAATGTATTTTTGTAACCTTTAACAGGGTTGGCTCCTAACAGGGCTCACTTTAGAAGAGTGAAAAATAGTAACCAGTTATATTGGTGGTTTTTCCTATATTGGGTTTCCACGTTAAATATTGGTGTCACCTGTGAATATGTTATGTGTTTCATGCTTTATGTTTATGCACTTAATCAATAAAGTATAATTGCATTAGATATTATAAAGATTCCTTTGACACCCGAGTTACAGAAGAATATCTTAATTAACCAATTAACAATGTTATATTATTTAAGACATCTAAGGGACAAGGGATTTGTTTTGGAGTAACTGATTCACCCCTCCCCTTTTAGTTACTTATCTCATTTCCAATAGCTTGTTACTTGTCTTTCTGATTTCAAGGAAAAAATAATATTTGTGATGTAGCTACATATGGGTTCTCTTGCCACCTCAATTTTCTTAACACCTACAATTCACAAAAAATATTTAGCACTTGATGGAAATATATAAAAAAAATCTAGCTTGCTCCTTGCAATATCCAAATTGGTAAGTTTGCATTGATAATGTCAGCATTGTTAGTAATTACATGTATTTTATTACATTCTGCTTAACCTTATTTTGTTTTTTTTTTGTTTAAACATATTTTAGTCTTCTAGATCTACAAATCAACAGTTATGGTTAGAAATACCTGTGCAGCCCCATATTTTCATGGTTAAAAATAGAAACTCACCAAATTGATGTAAGAGAACTCGCACAAAAATTATTAACATTCATGGTTATAAATATCTATGCAAACCCTGGGTGGCTGCAAGAAGTTGAGTTCCACTTTGGGGCAAAAAGTGGAAGTGTTTTCCATATTTTTCAAGTTTTTTGTCAATTGATGTCAAAATTTGAGGCACTTAGAGATTGAATCTAAAAATACTTCACTAATATAAAATGTAGTTCTAGGAGTCTACTTTTCAAATATGTAATTTATTTAAATACCCACATGGTAGAAATTAGTTTTTTAGTAGGCATGTTTAAAAAGTACTTTTTCAAAATGCTTGTTTCAGGGCCATAAATAAATGAATTTGTGTAAATCCTTCTGGGGAAAGATACCTAAGACACCAAAGATTAGTGAAAATATTTTTTCTTTTTTTTATTGAATATTTTTTAATTCATTTTAAAATATATTTTTGAAACCTCTGGTGAGTGACCATAATTTGATGAAAACTTGACATTTTCTCAAAATTCTTTTTTTTAATCTTCAAGGAAATTCTATGTAGATTGATTTCATATAAATTATTTTTAAAAAAATGTAAAAATAAAAAAAGTTATTAAAGTTTTAGTGAACCTTACTATTTTAGGTTTAGGTACCACTTTTGATTAATAAATGTTGTAAAAATAGTATAATTGATCATATCACTATGAAATTTATATTTTTGAAATATAGACAGTAAGAGCTCTAATGATTTTTCATTTTGTCAAAAAAATCGATTAGGAAGACCCTTAAAAAATTACGACAAGGCAAAAATCTGGTATTCTAATACATTACCCATTAGTTTGGAGGTCCAAGCATAGACTTGATCCCACCAAGCCTGTTCCAAATCGAAATCCAATGCAAAGGGTAGTCTTGTAAATTTAAATTTTAAAAAACTAGCACACGTTTAAAAACGTGTACCCATTTATTAAATATAATAAATCGGCATGTAAAAATGAGTTTCCTAAATATAATTTAAAAAATTAAAAATTAAAAAAAACAGGCACCTGTTTTGAAAAAATGGGTACCTATTTTTTAATTTTTGGATTGGGTGTCCAAGCCTAAAACAGGTGCCCATTTTTTCAAAATGGGTTCCCATTTCTAGCGGCATTTTTCAAGTCCACAAGACTTCCACTGAATTGGGACCCAACTTCTTGCACTTACCCCCCTTATTTTTCATGGTAAAAAATACAAAATTGCCAAATTAATATAAGAGCACTCACAAAGAAATGATCAGTAGTCATGGTTAGTAATATTTGTGCAAACCCTTATTTTTCTTGGTTAAAAATATAAAATCACCAAATTAATATAAAAGCACTCACATAGAAATGTTCAGCAGTCATGGTTAGAAATACTTGTGCAAACCCTTATTTTTCATGGTTAAAAATACAAAATCTGAAAATTAATATAAGAGCACTTGCACAGAAAATATTCTAGAAGTAGTCAAAATGAAAAATTCAATTTGGCTGAAATAATTTTGTATTAGTAGTATCCTCTAGGTGATAGCAGATTTCATCATCTTCAATTTCTCAACTATAAGACAGAGGAAGTACGAATATAACCCTAAAAAAGTTAACTTTATAAGTTTCTTGTCTCTAAAATATTGTTTTGAAAAGTAATACTAGTCTTCAAAATATATGGCCCACAAATTTAAAAAATGTCTCAAAATGGAGCACTTACGAAATGGACGGGCCCCAAGAAATCTAAAATTCTGATTATTTACGTAAAATAGCAAGCAAATGCAATATCTTGGCAGCAATATTTAGTCTCTACAAATACTATCTCACAACCAACAGTCTTGCAATACATATAAATCCTAGAGCATGCTACAAAGTACCTAGGTATCTTCTAAATAACCCTCCAAGGAAATGATCATGCCAGACTGCTATAGAAAAGTCATTGTCCCAGAATTTGAGGAAGGAAAATTAAACATTGCTCAAGTAGAAAATACAAGTAAAGGAATTTTTCCATCTTCAATCCATAATGGCACACAAAAATTTTATTTGTGTGTGAAAATCCACCAAGAAAAACTGGAAAGAGATTTTGATGCATATAGATAAGGACAAAATATAATTTATCTAGCCAATAGTATGTTACACATATAAGTGTTGTTGCTCTAGTAATTGAATGGGGCATGATATTAATGAGATTGCAATTTATATAGTGTGGGTAATCTATGAGATTTCGACTAGAAATGTGAGAGATCAATTAGTATCATGTCAAATATAAATTAAAATATTTGCACACTGTTGTTTCCAAACTTGTTCTATAAACTACATTTTAGAAAAACACAACCTCCAAGTCCTAACAATAGCATGTTTAATAAACTGCATTCCAACATCTATCAAACTAATTGAAATTTGGCAAAAAATTACAAACACCTTTCTTTCTAAGGTTTTGTCAAAAACTTCTGAGGGTTACACTATGTTCTGCAAAATATCTTGATCCTGACCATAGCACAATTCTAATGTATTCACTATGATGTTCTTCTTGTTCTTGATCAATACCAACATGCAAGCAACCGATAAGCATTTAATGGATAGATAACCGGATCATACGTTAATAGCATGTGCATAGCATGTGAATCAAATAAAATCCTTTATTTACTCAATCAAGTTCTTGTTTCCTCCAATACAATCCTAGAAACCAAGGTAAAGAGATAGCTTACACATCACCACCAAACCAACAATCAATAAAAATAAATTATAGATATCAGATAAATATAAACCTTTGTTGAATCAATGCAAATGTTTTCCAGGTATGATATACCTATGAACATTGTATTCAACAAAGGATATATTATTTAAGTGATTGTACACATAAGTATTACAAGAAGCATATCCACCTCATAGTCTTAAATGCTCATTTAAGTCTTTTTTTCATGTTTTCAATTTTTCATATGCATGATAGATTAAAAGTTTTGCATGTTGAATCATCAGAAAAATTACCTTAACAAATATCTAAACTCTCTTACACTAAGAAGGTAGGATAACCTTTAACTCCTCCTAAATCATATGTTGCACTACTAATTCCCAGGACAAAATTGAGAATTTCTAATTCGTTTCCCAGTAATTAGGCATGATTATTAGCATTTCCTATAAGAAAGAGAATGTAACACTAAATTTGGCCATTGTAATGATGTCCACTACTTATGCAAGTGTTTTATAATCAAGTTAGAATGGCCAACATAAGCTATAGTTGTATTCCATTATGATTTTATAAGATTATCCCCTACAACTAGACATGAAACTTGAAAGGAATTATCAACATGAGTCATGGTAATTGTTAACCATCCCTACTCTTCCCTCCATTATATAAGGCTTATAGTACCTAGGCCTAAAAAATTTCTACCTCTTTCACATTAAAAGATTTATATTAAATAAATGATGTATCTATCTATCAGTTAACCTATCCCACTCTCGCCTATATTATACAAGACATATAGTATATGGGTGGAAGCACAATAATCTATCACCTTTTAGGCTAATTCTAACTACTCAGCCCAGTTGGACTTGGCCGATTCTAACACAGCCGAGTATACGTGGGAGCCAGGTGGCGCCGAGTGGCACCTACGTGGCCTAGTAGACTGGGCCGAGTGGTGCTCGACCATGTTAGACTCGTCTGATTCTAACCAGTATTTTAAATACCCAAAAAATAGTCGCAAGCCCCTCATTTGCACATTGAGGGGCTACAATTGCGGTTGAGGGGCTGAGAGAGGAAAGTCGGTCGAGTTCTAAGTAGGTTCCAATTTTTTTTGTTTTTTAAATGTTTTCTTTATAAATATATATGTAAAATTCTTTTTTTACTTAGCATTGTTATAGATAGTTTTTTTCATCATTTTCAAGAAATAAATTTTTTGAGGTCATATAATTGATGTTAAAAACATATAATTTATACCCAAAATTTTGAAACATAAACGTCAACCCAAGCTTAAGTTCGCAAACCCAAACTTAAACATAAACCCAAACTCAAACCTAAAAATATATAGTTTACCCAAAAGTTTGAAACATTTACACGTAAAATTAAGCCTAAAAATATATAATTTATACAAAACGTAAACTAGAAGCATAAATTTTGTTTCATGAAGAGTTACTCTTTATTCATCTGAAGCAATTGTTACAGGGAATTAATTTAGGATACATGACTATTATTACTTGAGAACACCACAAAATATTTTTGTCACAACTTGATCATTCTACATTTTCATTATGTACAACTTTCAAAATTAGCACATAACAAAACCCTAAGTCTTGTACTAGGTTGTTTGATGCAATTAGATTTTCATAATTGTAAATTCTTTATAGCTCGTTAATTTAGGCTAATCAATTTGTATATATTGGTCTTAAAATCACTTAATATATGTACATGGAATCTTCTTTTTGATGTATTTATGCTTAAGGGGATGTAATAGATGGATATTTTTGTTCAAATGGACATGTATGTTAAATTATGTCTATTTATGTTAATACATGCAATTTGACTTGTTTAAGATTTATGAACTTTTGTTTGAAAAAATGTTTCATGTTGAAGAAGTAAATTGAATTTGTTTAATTTAAATATGTACATAGATATTTTTAAATTTTTAAATTTATACATGTTATTTTTCAACACACACACACACACACATATGATGAAGGGTGCTCCCCTTATTAACACAGACACACAAAAAAATCAAGAATAACAAGTTTGCAAAAATAGGAAATGGGCTTTCTATTATCCACCATGAATTGAAATTACAATATTTTGAGATATAACATGCACCTTCAGAAATGCAACATACACACCCACATGGGCATTTTATTACAAT
The DNA here is from genome assembly GCA_018584345.1 of Thuja plicata. Classification (NCBI taxonomy): domain Eukaryota; kingdom Viridiplantae; phylum Streptophyta; class Pinopsida; order Cupressales; family Cupressaceae; genus Thuja; species Thuja plicata. The sequence continues at coordinate 838,112 of MU225309.1, forward strand.
AATCTGCAAGCCAGAGCCACTAGCTGCATAACTCATAACTACCCTAGACAACCCTACGGGCCTTCAATATATAGGCAGTTTTAACTGCCCAAGAAGACTCTAGAAATTAAACCCTAAAGTTTGAGGCCGACCATCCCTAAGATATTATTATTCATTTTTATTACATAAGAGTAGGTCCAAACAATTTTGGAACCCAAAAAGAAACTTTGATGAAACTTTAAAATTTTTAAGTTCAAGTAGCGCAACTTCCAGAGACCATAACTCATCAACCATTGACCTGATGGTCCGTCGTAACCCTAATTCAAAAATGAAAAAATTTTCTCTACAACACCTGACTAGGGCTTTCCTAGTCAACCAAATTTTTGATCCCATTTGGAACCTCTAAAGCCTTAAAAACTAAGTTTGAAGTTTCTATACCCTGCTGCCAATACCGAAAATATCCAATATCTACAAAACTAGACTTGATCTCACAATGAAACTTTACTGGAAGGCTGATACAATCAAAGTGATTCTCCAAGGAAGAAAATAGAACATTCTGAGCTCAAACAGAAAACTTACTAAAAAAGTAACTTTCCAGAAATAGTAACTCTACACAAAACAGCCCTTATTGAAAAGAAACCAGAAAATATTTTTGGGTGATGCAAGATTGCTCTTACACCTAGGATGCTCATGCATCAGACACCCAGGGTAATTTGAGAAGTGACCCTGTCACGTCTCAGGTTGTCAAAGGTAAACCAAGATGTTTAACCTCCTGCCTTGATAGCCATGATGCATCTTCTATAGGTCATCCTTTCCATTTGACCAAATATTCTTCATATATCCTATTCCTTGTGCTTCTTCTAACACAACTCTCCAAAATATCTTCAATATCCTCTATAGCTGAACTAGTTGTTGGAATATGCCACTGTGCTTCTTTTATCTTATCCTCAACACCTGGACCTCATGATATTCTATCAAATCTGAAATGTTAAACACTGGTGAAATATTGATTTCACAGGGAAACTCTACTTCATAAGCATTCCTTGAACCATGCGTCTTCAGTATTTTGCATGGTCCAAACTTATTCATGTTCAACTTATTATATGTTCATACTGGAAATCTCTCCTTTCTCAAATGAACTGTGAGTTCATTTCCCACCTTGAATTCCTTATGCCTCCTTTTCTTGTCTACCTTAGCCTTGTACTATGTATTCATTTTATTAATATGTTGCCTCACCTCCTCATGTAAATTCTTCAAGTGTTTTGCAAATTCTTTAGCTTCAACGCTACTTGTCTCTCCTTTGTCCAACTTTCTTAATTCTGATGCATTTTTGGGACTACTTCCATATACTATCTAGAATGGTGATTTACCAATGCTCCTATTAACAAAATTATTATATGCCAATTCTGCCTGTGGTAAAACCAAACACCATCCCTTTGGTTTATCTCCAACCAAGCATCTCAACAGGTTTCCCAAACTCCTATTCACAACTTTTGTCTGTCCATCAGTCTATGGATGGTGTGCTGAGCTGGACTTCAAATCTATCTTCAAATTTTTCCATAAGGTTCTCCAAAAGTACCCAACAAACTTGGTGTCCCGATCTGAAAATGTGCTCTTTGGTAATCCATGTAGTCTTACCACCTCCTGAAAAACAATTCTTCTATATTAACAACAACATTAGTCTTCTTGCAAGGAATAAAATGTGTCATTTTTTAAAACCTATCCACCACTACAAAGATGGAATCATGCCCTCTCTGAATTCTCGATAGGCCAAGAACAAAGTCAATACTAATATCTTCACATGGCTTCTCTGGTATAGGTAATGGTTGATACAACCTTGTATTCTTCTTCACTCCTTTTTCCATATGACATATCCTACAACCTTATACAAATTTCTTAACATCTTGTTGCAACTGTGGCCAATAATAGTTCTCACTAACTAGAGAAATGGTTTTATCTCGCCCAAAATGTCCAACCAGTCCTCCACTATGCTTTTCTTTGATTAGATTCTCCCTCATGGAACTCTTTGGAATGCACAACTCACTACCTATGAACAACATATCATCCTAGATTAAGAAATCCAACCATTTGGTTCTATTCAAAGTAACAGGTTTGCTACAAGCTTTCCAAGCTTCACCAAAATATGGATCTTTAGGATACAAAATCTTGAGTTCCTTGAACCCAACAACCTCAATCCACATCTCTATCAGCAAAATCAATCTTATGCTAAGAACATCTGCAACCCTATTAGACTTTCGACTCCTGTGTTTCAAAAAAAAAGTGTAACTCTGCAAAAACTCAACCCATTTCAAATGCCTCTGATTCAACTTTCCTTGACTATTCAAATATTACAAATCTTGATGATTAGTAAATAAAACAAACTCTTTTTGGAAAAAGATAATGTCTCCACTTCCTCAATGCCTGAACTATAGCATAGAACTTTTGATCATAAATAGAATATTTTATCTTTGCATCATTCAACTTCTCACTAAAATAGGTAATGGGTTTACCTTCCTGACTCAAAATTGCTCCAATAGAATTAACACTAGCATCACATTCTACTTGAAACACCTTGTTAAAATCTGGAAGTGCTAAAATAGGTTTTTTTGTAACTTTTCTTTTCAACATTTCAAAACTCTTATTTGCCCCTGCAGTCCACTTAAACTCTTTCATGTCCCCTCTCATTGTTTCAGTCAAGGGTCCACAGATACTACTGAACTACGAATAAAATTTCTGTAAAAACTAGCCAAACCATGAAAATATCTTACCTTAGTATCACTCCTTGGGGTGGGCCATTCGAGGATATCTTGCACCTTCTCTGGGTTCATTTTTAGACCTTATATTGAGACTACAAATCCCAGATATACTAATTCCTTTTTCACAAAACTGCACTTCTTCAGATTAATTAGAAACTTATCTTCCCTTAACCTCTCAAACACCTTATGAATATGCATCATATGTTCTTCCAATATCTTACTGAAAATCAAAATATCATCTAGGTACACAATAACAAACTTACCCAAAAATTATTTCAGTACTTCATTCATGAGCTGCATGAATGTGCTCGGTGCATTGGTTAGCCCAAAAGGCATGACTAACCACTCATACAATCCCTCCTTTGTCTTGAAGGTTGTCTTCCATTCATCTCCTTCTTTGATCATGATTTGGTGATATCCACTCTTTAGATCTATCTTTGTGAAATACTCATCTCTACTCAAGCAATCCATAATATCATTCATTCTTGGAAAGGGAAATCTATACTTGATAGTGATCTTATTGATAGCTCAAGAATCTGTACGCATCTTGCATTCTCCATTTTTATTTGGTGCTATTACCGCTAGTACAACACATGGACTCAAGCTCTCTCAGATCTATACCTTTTGCAATAACTCATACACTTGTCTATTCAATTCCTCACTCTCTATTGGACTTATCCTATGGACTTTTTTTTCAGAAAAATGGCCCCTAGGATCAAGTCCATCTGATGACTGATCTTTCTCACTGGTTGTAATCCATCAGGTGTATTTTCATAAACTTTATCTTGTAACTCCTCCAACAAGGCTGCAACTTCTACAGGTACATCTTCTACTTCTTCTTTACCCACTTTTGGAATTAGGGAAAAACACATATTCTCATGTCTCATACCTTCTAAGAAATTTATTCCATCATGTAAACATATTTTGGCATTACTACATACCTTTTCTCTTGTTTCCTTCAATGGCTTCAGCTTGTGTTAGACTCCATCATTTGTCAAAGAATAAGTATTAGCATGACCATCATGTATGGCACACCTGTCAAATTGCCATGGCCTTCCCAAAAAAAAATGAAATGCATCCACGGGGATGATATCACAATGTACCTCATCTCGGTAACTTCCAATCTTTAACTTCACTAAGAACTTCTCATTAACTAGGACCTTGTGGTCATCCTGCACCCAGGAAATTTTGTATGGACGCAGGTTTTTTTCCTTTTTAGCTTCAAATTTGTGACCATTTCTTTTGATACTAGATTATTAGTGCTTTTACCATCAATAATCACATCACAACACTTATCCTCACACTTCCATCGTGCAAAATAGGCTCTTCCTTTGATCTAAGCTCTTCTCTTCATTTATCAGGATCCTGCTGACAACTAGGGTTTCTCCTCTCTCAGCATCATCTGAGTGTTCTAACTAAGCTTCTTCATTTTCATGTGCAACTCATGCATAGCCTTCATTCCTCCTATTCTTCCTTCCTTGACATTGTGGGCATTCATAGGCTCAGTGTCCTTCTCCGCAATGGAAACATGTCCCACGAAAACTGCCTCTTCCTGGTCCTTGCCCTTTCCTCTTCCTCTCTAATTCCTATTATTTTGATCATGGGAATGATTGAAATTATTTCCCCTCTAACTGTTACTTGACTCATCATTCCTTTTCTGATCTTCATTTTGACCTCCATAAGACCGTCCACTGGATCTTCCACTACGACCTCTTCCAGCTTGCTTGCTTTCAAACTTCTCTTCCACTCTCAAGGAAAACTGGTATGCCTCTTCAATGTTGGTCATTCTAACTAGAATCAACTCATCCTAAATACTTGGCCACAATCCATAAAGATAATGGGGAACTTTTTCCTTCTTAGGTTCTGCATGACCTATTCTAATGAGGACTCGGTAGAACTCTTATGTATACTCCTACACATTTTCTCGCTTGCTTCAACCCTTGCATTTTTCTCAGCAAATCTAGCTCATAATCAAAAAGAATGAACTGTCTCTTCAACTTCTCCACCATTCGGTCCCATCTTGTGATTTTCTCCTTTCCTCTTCTCTTCCTCTCCAACTGAATCTTTTGCCACCAAAATTTTGCATGGCCCTTCAGTTTGGCCTTCACAAATTTGACCCAATCTGGATCTCTGACATCTTCATACTTAAAATATTCTTCTAGATAATTGATCCAGTTGATCAACTCCTTTAGGTTAAGATTTCCCAAAAATGTGGGAACTTCAATCTTGGGTCTCTTTCCAATCTTGGAAATGGCCCTCAAAAGCCTATCCTCTTCAGGAATTCTAGGTGCTTCTAATGCTTCTTGGTCACCTTGTCCTTCTTCTTCAGATTCCTCATCACTTTCATCTCTAACCACAATATTCATTCCTCTACACAACTCATGTTATAACACTTTCACTTTCCTCTGGAGGACTCTAAAGCCCTCTTCTGTCACACCTCCAACTCTTCCACCACGGTTCCTTTGTGGAGGCATTTTTGGATCATTATCACACGAATCGACAACCAAAAACCAGGTGCAAACTACCTCACAGTTGGCCATCTATCTACACACTCAGGAAAACCTGGCTCTGATACCACTTGATGAAGGGTGCTCCCCTTATTAGCACAAACACACAACAAAATTGAGAATAACAAGATTTGTAAAAATGGGAAATGGACTTTCTAATATCCACCATGAATTAAAATTAAAATATTCAAAAATATAGCATGCACCTTTAGAAATGAAACATACATAGCCACATGGGTATTTTATTAAAATAATCTACAAGTCAGAGCCACCTGCTGCATAACCCAGAACTGCCCTAGACAACCCTATGGGCCTTCAATATATAGGTACTTTTAACCGCCCAAGAAGACTCTAGAAATTAAACCCTAAATTTTGAGGATGACCATCCCTAAGATATTATTATTCATTTTTATTACATTAGAGTAGGTCCAAACAACTTCGGAACCCATAAAGAAATTTTGAAGAAACTTTAACATTTTCAAGTTCAAGTAGCGCAACTTTAGGAGACCATAACTCATCAATTGTTGACCCAATGGGCCGTTGTAACCCCATTTCGGAAATTCCACAAATTTCTCTACAATGCTTCTCTTGGTTTTTCCCAATCAGCCAAAGTTTTGACCCCATTCGGAGCCTCTAAAGCCTTCAAACCTTAGCTCAAAGTTTATGTACCCTGCTGCCAATACTAAAAATATCCAATATCTACAAAACTAGACTTGATCTGGAAATGAAACTTTACTGGCAGACTGATACAATCAATGTGAATCTCTAGGGAAGAAAGTAGAACATTTTGAGCTCAAATGAAAAATTTACTAAAAAAGTAACTTTCCAGAAATAGTAACTCTGCACAAAATAGCCCTTATTGAAAAGAAACCAGAAAATATTTTTGGTTGATGCAAGATTGCTCTTACACCCAGGATGCTCCTGCATCAATATATATATATATATATATATATATATATATATATATATATATA
>MU225309.1:854160-920227 GCA_018584345.1 Thuja plicata
TAATGCCAACAAAACTATGTATAAACATTCATAAGGTACAACATATAAATTTCCACATGCATTAACACAATGTTCCATAACTTGTTCATAAATCTAGGGAACCCTCATGTGCCTGAAATTTGGCTAACTCTAATTTTTTTTTTTAAATCCCCAAAATCTAAAATCTGCATCTTAACTCCTATGAAGTTGAAACCTATCTCAAACATCCTGAAAGGTATTTATACAAATATAACTTAAAGTATAAGTCTCAGACTTATACTTAAATTTTATATTTGTATAAATCTTGGATTCATAGTATAACTACTATGTGTGTATATGTTGAAGAGATATATTTTGTATTGTTATTATTTTCTTTTTGTTTCTTATCTTTAGTAACTATCTCCAGTTATCCTCTCTCTCTCTCTCTCTCTCTCTCTCTCTCTCTCTCTCTCTCTCTCTCTCATTTTTCTATTTTGTGTCTAATATAGGGCCTACGCCCTATAGGGAACATACCCTATAGTGAGTATAGGGTGTGCACCCTATAGGGCGTACACCCTTTTAATGACATTGAATTTTACCAAGCCTAAGGCTTGGATTTTCCTTGGAATTCCAACCCAAAGGCTTGGAGGATTCAAACAGGTCTGAGACATGTTTTCCAGCAAACCTACAAAAAAATAACATTTTTTCTTGTGTGCTCCTCGTCAAGTTTGCACGTGGTTCAATAACAATAAAATCAGATGGCATGATATTGTAGATCTCTCTAATAGCTATCTAGCCATGTAACTTATTTTTTATTCTCATTATGTTAAGCATTTCATCTCTAATTTATTTTCTAAGTATGTCCATTTTTTGTCAAAAACCAATGTGTATTCATTTGGGTTTAAATTTTGGCTCGTTCATCAAATTTTGAAAAAAAAATACATTTTCAGAAACTAGACTCCAATATACACACTTTTAAAAACAAAGAAGTTTTGATTTTCAATTAGTTTTCAATGATTTCTAGGGGGAGCACACAGAAATTTCATGTTTTCAGGATGTGTCCACTTCCAAAAATGGCAAAAAATCACACTTTCATCAAAAAATTAGTAGAAAAATCCTGGATAAACAAGGTGGTGTTAGCTAATTTCTCACCAGAGCGATTATTTTTTTTTTTTTTTAAAGTTAACATTTTAGGGGGAGCACACCAGACACTATGTTATATTTTTTCACAAAAAATAAGACCACTTTTTGTGCTCCCCCTTTTTGAGGGCCTTAATCTCCACCATTTCTAAAATAAATTAGTAGTTTAGAAACTAGATTCGGAGTAGAACAACTCTTGTTTTTGTCACGTTTTAAAATTTTGAGTGTAACTATCCTCAATTTCTTGTTGAAGTTCAGAGTTTGTTGATTTCATAAAAAAAGTGGCATCTTATACCCCCATTTTTGGTACCCCATCTTTGTGCACTTACCCCACACTCCTCTTGTCACAAAATGTCTTTGTAGCTTCCTCAAAAAAATGCCTTCTAGCTTCAAAAACCCTTATATTCTGAAATAAGGATTAAAATTCACAATTGATATTCTTTTTTTTTTAAATAACATTTATATATACCCTTCTATTTGAAAGGGTGGGTCGCCCATTTGACCGCTCGTGGGTGGCCGACCACTAAGGGTACTCGGCCCAGTCTGATTTGGCTGATTCCTACTCGGTTAAGCTAGACTCGACTGAGTATACCTAGGTGGCATGCCATTTTGGCAGCCAAACCTCCAAAAACACATCAAATCAAGAAGTTTTCACTTCTACTTTTTTTTCTCTGCTCAAACTAGACAATGCTAAAAAACTAAAAGTACCCTTTTCCAGATCTTGGAACTATGATTCTTGACATATAAATTTTATATTGTTTCGACTACAAAATGTTGAACAAATTTGTTAAAAACTACATGTAGGTTATTAAAGCTTTGAGAATTCATTGATTCAAATAATATAAAAAAAATTCTAAATCAATTCTGAAAAAAAATTTAAAATCATGGATAACACTAGAGAAGAGAGTCCTCTTCAATAATATGTAATTTATTTGGTTTTTGGTATAGTTTTGATAGGGGAACAATGGCGGGAGACAAAAACTGTTGATTTCAAGTAAGCTCAACTTTGAATACTTATAACGGGCAAACTATACATCGAAAACACTTCTTTATTTTTTTTTGCACTAGCTATACATGTCATCTAAAACATATTCTGAAATTGGAGGAAAAAACAATGTTTTACTTATAATGATTTGGTGGGAAGTAAACTCCTTGATTTACAGTATTTTTCACGAAATGAAAAATAGACCTAAAAAATTCAAAATACATATTAATTTTGGCTCATTTTTTTTGAAAAAAAAATATAGGCATATAATTCATCCTATTTCACACATTTCATCAGTTTCCATCATCTTCAAATTCTCAACAGAAATGTGACTTTTATGCCCTTGAAGTTTTATAGTTTTGGTGTTGTTAACCTTTTTCCTTTGTAAAAGGGTGACAATTTATTGTGCTTTTACCCATACAGACCTAATTTTTAAACCTCTTTGGCTCTAAGGGATCTATATTAAAAAGGTTTTCACTACGTAACGACTAACTTGTCCTAGCCTTTTGCATATTGTATAAGGCCTATACTATCTACACCTAATTTTCTATGACTTTTTCACATTAAGAGATCTATGTTAGAAAGGCAATAATCAAATAAAATAGAGTCATGTTTCTAAATCTATCACTTAATCCATATTAGTCATGCTAACACTTTTGTCTTGCACCAATCTAAAATTCTCATTCAGTTGCTTATCCTCTCCTCAAGGAAATTGCAAACATACCCCAAATGGTGTGAAATGTTTTGTATGTTGTATGGTAACATTTATTATTATAAGTACAATCATTTGAACCAAAATGTTATGTTTTCTATATTTTCAAAGCTTGAAAATTACATCAATATTTAACCTTGTTCCTCCACACAACACTCCTAGTCAAACCCCATAAATCTAACTTTTACTGCTAATCCTCAGCACGACAACTACTAAAGGAGACTGAAAGAGGGTCTAAATTAAGGAATCCATATCAATACAGTAGCATTATTGATCTCAAGCATTAACCTTCTTCAAAAAAATTCATACAAAAAACTATTAAGTATGTTGAACATGCTTAGATTGCAACAATTGTCAAATTTACTCTATATTTTTTTATTGCTACCAAAAATATAGTTACGAAAGACTGGAACATCATCATGTAAGATCAAAGGCCACAATGAGATGCATACAGAAAAATAACTCATGAATCCATTCATGAACTTAAGTTAAACCCATGATTAGAACATCTAGCTCATTTTCAAGCCTTGCAACAATAACAAAAACTATCCCTCAAAACATGATCAACATGTTTATGTGAAATCCAAACACACTAGAGTTACTCAACTACCTTTCTCATTTTGTGCTTTCCAAAATCCCTGATCATTTTTCCTACAATACCCCTGCATCTAACAACATGTATCCTTTATCATACATCTCCAAAATAATACCACTACTTCCTCTTTGTTTCATTGGTTTGCCACATTGAAGTTTGGAAATAATACTTGTACATTTTGTAGGAAACTAAATAGTAACAGAAAGAGAGAAAGAAAAGTCACAAGTGTTATTATTATCCAGTAGATGTGTATATTCCTAAAATTTGATCATTATTTATTTCACATAATGCAGGCTAATATTGACAGGTGTGCGTGTCCTTGGCAGTACTCCAAACTTTGCGCATTTGAATTGTTGATTCTTGTACAATTTGTTGCATATTTAAGTAATTTGTAACAAGTTTGGTAAATGTAGATACTAAGATTGAACAAGTATTCTATAGCTAGAAATTAGTGTCTTTCAATGCATTTTTAGTCTATTTTTTATGAGTGTACTTTGGACAATTTTTACAAAAACTTGTGACATAGATTTATCAAATTGAAAGTGAATGGTCAACAATGTAACATCACAAGTCATGCCATTCTCATTAATCCACTCAGATATAGATGAAAGACAATTTATATTTCAACCCTAATCTAATATTTTTCGACTAGAGATCTTCCCCTTCAAACAATAACCAAAAATCATTAAACTATACTTGGACAAAAATACAAACTAAAAATTATCTTTAGTATGCATCAGAATTTAAGCTTGCATCTAGTTTCTTTTCAATCTTGCTTCTTCTTTTTTTGCATTGGGCAGGACTCCATCTCTACAGAACTCTTGTTTATTATATTTAAGATAAAATTAAATTAGAGATTTGTTGTCGTGGTTTCTCAAATAGCCAAAAATTTGAAATTTTTGTGAGTCAAGTTTTCAAATTCTCATCATTTTGGTCATGAATAATTCAAAACGTGTCAAGATTCAAGTTTGACAAAGAGTATTAATTCATGGGTTTCATGTTTTTTTCGTGATTCGAGACTCTAGGTATCCGTCATCTCCGTGCTGCACTTCGAATTTCTCCAATCGGAGCTACAAGTCAAAAGTTACATTCTCTTGAAGTTGGTGTTTTAATTTTAAAATTTATCTAAAATTAAAAAGAAAATAAAAAAATCTTAGCTTTTGAACAAAAGTCAAGGGTTAAGGGTCAACATCTCATTCTTTCGAGTCAACATCCTAACTCGATCCCAAACCTTAACTTATAAGAAAAAGTTAAGAGTTAATGGTTAGCATTTCAAATCTTTAAAAGCAAAGCCAAAAAGTTTAGAAAGTTAAAGATCAACATTTCATCTTAGTCAACATTGCAACTTCTTTCCAAACCTTAACTTTTAATAAGTCAAGAGTTAGAATCTTAACTTTCGCCAAGATCTTTTCCCTAATCCTGACCTAACAAGTTTCAAGAAACCAATAATCCTAACCTCATAAGTTTGAAGAAACCAATAACTAGTTCATGGCAACCTTTAAGAAAGCGTTGTTAGCATGTGTAAGGCCGATTTATCAACTCTTTGCCAGCATCTTATGCATGCTCTGTGACAGTAAATGAGTTGCAGAACAAGTTATGGAAGGAAAATAAAGGGAATGAAATGGTTTTGGAACGCAAACACTGAATTTTCTTGTTTCAAAGTCTTTACGAAACTTTCAAGAAAGACTATCTGCATGGCGATAAGGTTGAATTTCGCTACATGTGGAACTGTAACTATAATGCTTGAATTGTGAATGATTCAAGCAGAATACCAATGAAGCATTGAACCGAATTCTTCATACAATGATTGACAAGGCACACCAATTGTTTGACCTAATGCTTGTGAAACCGTGGTCATTCAAATGGAGGATAGCGGCAACTGTTGCAGAATGCCTCAAGAAAATGTAATCCTATGAAATGTCATCATTGCTGGAAATTCGCAAATTGGCTCTGGTGAACCCGAATTCCACCACCTTAACCAGTTTTCTCCAACCCGTGTCAAAATGGCATCCATCAAAACATAATGGAAGGACGATTCTTGTCAGATAAAATGATTCCATGCTCGTGCCAAGATGGGATCCTTGGAACAGGTTTAGATGCATAGCTTTAGATGCAGCCATTGGGTATGTCCTATCCTGGCATAGTTAGGAAAACAATAGCTTTCACTCATAGCTTTATTCGGCTCACCCGACAGTGGCGTTATCCTGCACAATAACTCTTAGGTGGAACTTCAGGTGCAATTCTCTTGGAGCTTTCGAAAAGGTTATGAACTTTCTCATATTTGCATACAAATGGTGGAGCATAACCCACAGTTGGCAGAAAGCATTTCATTGAAAGGTCTTTGGAAACTCAAAAAAAATATAGGTGGCGGGCTTCTACCATATTTTCCTATAAACTTTACGCCAGAGCTATAACTGATGCTTAGTTATGATAAATGGCTAGACTACGCACTAAACTATTATTGACAGCAAGCCTCAAGGTGTTTTCACCTCAAGAAATGAAATCAAATTATTGCAGTAAGTGCTCAAGTGGGGGTTGGTGAAAAGTCTTCAAAAACTTTCAAATATATGTAAATGTTTGTTATTGTTGTTTCGATAAACCAATTTGCCACCATAGATGTGGCACGTGAAAGGTTGACAAAATACTTAAAAGAGAGATGATAAACCAATTTGCCACCATAGATGTGGCACGTGAAAGGTTGACAAAATACTTAAAAGAGAGATGTCATTTTAAGGAAAGAAGTCAAATGCTCAAAATGCATTTGTTAAAGCAAACTTTTGAACAAATGCAATTAGTTAGTGTGGAACTAAACTTATCCCAGACTCGCGGCTTTGAGAGGATATATGGATATTTAACAATTCTTATAGTGAAAATGAAGTGGAACTTAAAGATTCGATGTGGCTCTTTCGCTTATCTATATGCAAAGTTGCAGATGGTTGTGGATCCAAAGTAAGAACCTTGGAGTTAGTGGTGATTGTTAGTCTTCCATCTAATTCATCGTCAAGATTATTATGGTATTGAACATGAGTATGAAGGAATTGATCATGCATTATACAAGCCTCCATGTATTCAAAAGAACGTCATATTCATGAAATAAAGGAATTGTCATTGCAAAGAACACATGGAGCTGAAAAAGATGAACGAGATAAACTTTTGAAAGAAAGGGTCATTTAATCAGGCATAGATGAAGTGGAAGAACAAGTTCCTGAAGGTTAAGTTTCTCATAAATAAATGAGCGGTGGATAAAGAAAGGGACATAGAGATTACTTTGGCGACACCAATGTCTTAGTTTTATTTTAATGTCATAATCTTCAAGTAGCCTCTTTGTAAAAGTGACTTATGTCATTTGTTGTTCTTAAAGATAGATTTGAGCCTTCGTCATTGTAAAAGTTAGGCAAATCCTAACTTTCTTTCAAAAAGGTAGTTATTCTATGTAGTCACTTAGGTAGTTATTCTAATTGGGTGGTTATGCTAAGTCGTTACAAGTTGGTTATCAAAGATAGCCTATAAATACAAGGCTTATGTAGTGTAGGAGGGGGGAACTCTTACAGAGGGAAAAATCTGGAGAAATATTCAGAGATATTTTGGAGAGATTTTATGATAACACTTTGTACAAAAAAGAATTTGAAATTGTATAATTTTAAAGGTTAATGAAGAATACAATTCAGTTCGTGTGTTCTAATTGTATTCCTGTGTTATCATTACCTACTTCTCGTATCTTAATTCGGTAACCTTTTCTACATGTGTGCTAGACATTGATATCTGTGGAGTTTATTTAATGATACATAATCAGACTTTGGTATCTTAGTTTGAATGTGATGAAGTAGGCTATCTCTTCGTATGTCAAGATTTGTGATTCTTCTTTCATCATCATTGCATGGATAGAACTATTTTTTTATAAACTCCTCTAGAATTTTTATGCATTTTGGAGTCCTATCTTGTCCTGGTATGTCTTCCAATAGGGTTTTTGTTATTCTTTCTCTTTTAGTTTCATGTTTTCTCCTTTTAGAACTTTCTGGTTAAAAGTACACAAATGTCTCAAATAACCCTATGATACGAGGGAGTTGCCCCTCTCAAATGCAGAGGAAGATTGTGACAAATCGTTATTTGATCACAATCTCTCCAATTGTTGGCATAATCGTCACTTCTCTTTGGGAAAACATGGTTAATTGTAAAGGTGAATTTGTAGTGACAAATCTGTTTACCAACAAGATTAAATAAAGATTTAGTAGGAAATCATTATATAGTAGCACTTTCACCTAAAGGAGGTTCAAGAGATAAGATGATATGAAATTGTAGGTAGAATTAATTTGTATTTTATACTGCATAATTGATTGTATAATGTAATATAGATCTATATATATTTAGATTATATATATGAATTTTAATGAGGTTGTGGGTAATTAATGACAATATCTACAAGGAGCTAGCTAGATGATAAAGCTTTAGGTTATTATAATGCACTATGTATCAGGGGAATGCTTTGTGAGGATTGTACACCAGAAATTTGTCATAAAGTGTGACTCTTTTCCCTTTTCCATCACTCTTTGGTAAATAAAATTATACCTTTTTATATAAATAACAATTGCACCTTGGTGCAATGGGAATGTCAGAGAGGTGTGGAAGGTCAATTAGGGAAACTTTGGTCTATTTTTAGAATATATTTCTGAAGTACATGAGTAAAATTGATAGATCATTAAAAGCAAACGGTGTTGTTTATGTAGAAAAAAAATTAGTTTAGAATTGATAGCTTCAAATAAACTATGCATCCACTTATAGGGATCCAAACATTATAAGAAAAATACCTTTGAATCATGAGGAGGAGAGGATGGAAAAAAGGAGAGATAAAGAGGGAGAGGAGAGATGGATGGAATGAGATAGAAGAGATAAATATTGTAATGCAACGCAAAAGAGTCCTTGGAACATAGGGTTAAATATGCACTAAACAAAAAAAATGAAAGTAAAGATATACATCAAGTACATAAGTGCATTCATAACCACGATGTATAAACAAAGATGTAAATTTTGGATGTAAACCATAATTGTCACACAATCACGTAAACATACTTCCAAGAGTTCCAAGACACCCCAAAAACCTAAAAAATAATAGAAAAATATGTTCAATCCACTACGTGAGATTCTAGACCACATTAATGAATCTCATGGGCTAAAACCAAACCATCATCAATAGTCACCAATCAAGGAGACAAGTTCATCCTTGGTGCAAATCAATACAAGGTTTATTTTAAGCCAAAATTGAAAAATCATCCTAACATCATTAAATCAAAATTCAAATTGAGATGTGGATACATGAAAATGATCATGAAAACATAGGGAAACTAACCATGGAATTCATTTTTACACAAACCCAAGGGAACATCTCTCTGTTTTAAATGTGTAGGAGCAATCTCAAAATGGATGCACAAAAATAGTGTTATCTGGAGCAGGCCAAATATAAATGCGTAGAAACCACAAACAAATGCACAAGAATAAAATATGCATAAGAAATTTGGAGGGATGCACAGAAATCAAGAGCATGTGCACAGAAACAAAGGATTAATGTGCTTGTTTCCCATAGAGGCCTAAAACTTGAAATGAAACACTACCATCTCTAATGCACATCTAAAATATGAACAACTCCACACCAGGGAGTACCAAAATACTTTATTTTAGGTCATACACACTCGATACAATGAATAGCATTAAAATTAAAATAATTTACTCATCATATACATGTATAAGCATTAAACACTAAAATAACAAACATGGGATACAAAGAGAAAATCATGTTCAAAGCTTCATCATTGGAAAATGTCTGCCACCTATAAACTAGTCCCTAGCAATGATGTGCAATGCCACCCTACCATGTGGAACCCTCAGGGCCGCCCCATCATGCTCGTGAAAATAGTCACCCAGCCACAAACACAATATATACACACTAAGAATGGATCACACACAAACCAATCAAATGTAAAACTCAAAGGATGGTATAGAGGTCCCAATGCAATCACATGAATGTAGATGACATAATGCAAGTAGGTGAAGGCCACTACTTAGAACTAGGCAAGGTATAGTATCGAGACTCAAGAATAAAGTGTCATTGCATGAGTCATGGAAGCACATCCAGTCTCAAGCATTCCTTCTATCATCAAGGAATATATACTATGGCAGATCAACATCTTCTGATAGCCACAACTATGATATCTCAATATTCGTAGATGACCATGGCTATGTCAGCTCAACATCCACAAATGGCCACAGTTGTTCCAGCTCTATGTCACTCAAATGACCATAGTACCAATATCAGCATAGCAACAAACACAATGCAAAGAGATGTCATGAAGCAAAAAGGGAAGACAACATACGCTCAATTAGACTCATTGAGAGCTCATGTCACTCGAACCTCAATATACAAGCATAAATCAACTATATGCCTAGATGCAGTCTCCACTGTGCATCTCCATAACAAAAGGACTCGCACTCAAATAGAAATCAAGAGTAGAGTTTCCTTGTACATATATGGGGATTCCATTCTTCATGGGTACTAATAAGACATCTTACTATTCCAATGTTATAGAGAGGTTAATATCTAGAATATCTTCATGAAAATCTAGATGGCTTTCATTCTCAAGAGGTATCTTGTCAATCAAAAAAGTGTTAGAAACAATCCCTAACTATTTCCTTTGTTGTTCAAAAATCACCTAACAATAGTTGACCAAATTGAAAGAATAATTTGAAGCTTCCTTTGGCGAGGGAACATGAATGATACAAATAAAATCCCTTTGATTTGTCTCCAAGGTATGTTCATTGAAAACAATTGTCCTTTGGAGGTAAACTAATATGATATATGTATTCTAACGTTGAATCAAATGGTGTAAGATAATGCAAGCCTAATACCTATATTCTTTGAATCCATCACAAATTTTCACCATCAAAAATCCACCATTTGGGTTTTCCATGTGGAACTTCATGATATCTTCTAGAAACGTAGTCACATCTTGTATCTCCTGGGAGGTGCACAATGGGGAAGAGGTAAACTTTTGGCTTGACTCATAAAATAGTTTCTCACCTCTCAATAATATCATTGAATTATAAATCACTATTCCAATCTTATCTTATATTTGCGGTTAAAGGTTAATTGATTATGTATGCTCAATGGAGATAACTTCAGGCAGGGTATGTTGGAAGATTCTCTCCATTTTATAGATCTCTATCGATCAAAAGAAATTACTACAATGCATTTTGAATGAGAGATTTTTATTCCTCTCCAAGGAAAAAGACAGAATTATTTGGGCTCCTTCAAAGAATGAGAACTACTCTTTTTGTTGGAGCAGCATGATATCTCCAAACGTTAGTAGTTTTTCTTGGTTAGTCCTAAAAAAAGGACTCCTTACAAGTGAGATATTGTCTAGATTAAAAATTAAAAATCCTTTCACATGTGTTATGTGTGGTGAAAAGCTAGAGGATAAAACTCACCAATTTCTCCAATGCCCTTTTGCTCAACAATGTTGGCAACATATGTTATTGAAACTTCAATATTCTACTCACCTTCCTAATATTGTGTGAGATCTTTTCCAATCATGAACAATATTGTATAAAGATTCTCTATTCACATGTATTTGGCGCATTATACCACCTACTGTTATATGTTCAATTTTGTGGGAATGCAACAAGCACATATTCAGAAAAATTACATCTTCCCTTCAAGATGTATAAGTAACCATTGAAAAATAAGTTTCAAAATCAGTTAATGCATATGTCCAAATTTCAAAAAAAAATCATCTCTTTTCACATCATGGAATGGTTTTATCCCAACAACATGGAAAGGCATCTCATTACCGTTCAAAGGATCTCTCGAGATTCATCCCAAAGCCAAAGTGAATAGAATTATAATTAAATGGTCACCTCCTGCCCTAGCGTTCTTCAAACTAAATTTTGATTGTGCTTCACATGGAAGCATAAGAGTTTCAGGTGTTGGAGTGTGCATTCAAGATTCAACGGGGCTACTATTAGTAGAAAAGTCAATTGTTCTAGCTACAGGGACAAATAATATGACTTATTCATTTGTTCTTTTATATAGTCTTTCTCTTGTAAGAATCCTTGGTATATATCCCATATTCATGTTGAAGTGGATTCTCTTATAGTTATTAATGCATGCAAAGAACATTTATGTCATAACTGGAAAATCCAGTATATACTTCAAAATTCTTAGGAATTATTGGAGAAGTTTGAGTCATTTCATATTTCACATACTTATCGAGAAGGGAATGGGGTAGCGAAGTGTCTAACAAATATGGGATGGAATATGGAAGCAGTTTTTATATCAATTGATTGGGATTAGCTAAATTAGTTTCCAATTTTGTAGAGATTGTGGTAAAAGAAATGACGTTTAGCTAAATTAGTTTCCAATTTTGTAGAGATTGTGGTAAAAGAAATGACGTTTGGGAAAAAATGATGACATGTTGTTAGTCATTTCGAGGATGATTTGTGTGGATCTCCCTAAGGCTCTGTTTGTTTGCGGGAATACGAGTGGAATTGGCAATGGATTTTCGGGTTTTGAGCCGAATCTGTCATTTGGATTGCAAAATTAAAAACCTGGTTTGTGTTTTCGAATTCTCATTTTGGGTGAACTTCTGGAAGTTCCACTTCCACTCAAATAGGTGGAATTCAAATAATAAAATCCAAATTCATTTTTTACAGGTTGCATTTTATATGGTGTTGGGTCCGGCAGCGTCCGTTTCGGCATTTTAGTTTATAAAAGTGATATTTAATGATTTATATTTTATAAATGTGACAATTTTTTTATAACGGTTTTAAATCTAATTCTAATTCTAATTTCGGAAATGAAAACCAAACGCAGAAGATGGATTGTCTTAGTCATCTTCCGGGTCAACCAAACGGTCCAAACTATCTTCCGAATACACAAAACCGAAATTTCAAAACCTTCTTTTGAGATAATCAAGTTTTGAGTCAAATTCCAATTCTGCAATCAAACGACGCCTAAGTGAAAGCCTCTCATTGAATTCCAAATTCTTTCAAATTTCTTTCATAAAGAGTTGTTGGGATATCTCATTCATACAAACATAATGTGGGAGAATGAAGTGCAATAACATAATCATAAACATGGCACAAGCATTACATTTCATGAAGGGACATCTCAAACCATGGGCGTAAGGGGTAATCATGCTGAGATCACTATTGTCATACCACATTTATGTTCAAATCCCCCAAATCTTCACTTTCACATTACTTCAGCTGCAACGCACATGTGAAGGGACATTTCCAAATTTTGGAAGGTAATTTAGCACCGTCTAATGGACAAGTATTTCTCTACTAACATTATTTCTGTGTATGCAAGTAGGAGATAGTACATTTGTTGATTAATCCTTAATAATTATTCCTTCAAGTTGACATAGTGAGGTGTACAAAGCTTAGGAATTTATGATGCATTGGAATTTAACGTAATTCTCCATGTGTGAGATTGGCTTTATATTTTTCTCCCAAAATCGCATTTCTCCCATGCTAGTTGTTTTTGGTTCCAACATAGTTATGCCTTCTTCATCATGCACTCTCTGTGCTCTTTAGAGGACGAAGGAGAATTAAGAAAACACTCATAGTTTGCAGAAGTTTTTATTGAGCACATATGAGATTATGTTACCAAGGGCTCGGAGGGTAATATTTCCGTCCCAAATATTAACATTCCTATATCTGTGTTACACAACCAACTGGTCCAAGGAATTCTAGTTGCACTAGTGGTTGATATACCAGATAACATTAGCTCTTTTCTCAAGCTTCTACAGGTTCAACTCCCAATTCATGAGCATGTACGAGATGATTTGCAAGATCAATAGTGTGAAAATTATATCTACGATGATGAAATAGAGGAATGAACTTATCTCAAGTATTTTTGTAGTTTTTTTCGCACATGGGATTTTCGTATTTTTTTCCTCACATGGGATTTTTCTTTTGATCCCCCTCCCCGCCCACCCCCCTTTTTTGAAAATTATGGCTAGTGATATTTTTTAGTTGAATATAATCAGAAGAAAAGGGTTTTAGGTATATCTTATTTATTGAAGAATATATAAATTTAGGATACTAATATAGAGCCGTGCATACTAGCACAATATGTAAATATATGTGTGTGTATGTGTGTGTCTAGATATATTTATATATGCATATACATATATGTAAATGTATGTGTACATGTACATGTACATGTATGTGTACATGTACATGTACATGTGTGTAGGTACGTGTATATGTGTGTATAGGTATGTATATGTGTGTGTAGGTGTATGTGTACATGTGGAGAGAGAGAGAGAGAGAGAGAGAGAGAGAGAGAGAGAGAGAGAGGGGAGANGTGGAGAGAGAGAGAGAGAGAGAGAGAGAGAGAGAGAGAGAGAGAGAGGAGTGATATTTATAGAGGGTACTATTTATAGGGGGAGATATTGAGAGATAGATTGGGAAAAGGAAGAGGGATAAGGAAGAGAGATAAATAGAGATAGGGAGATAAAGATAAAGATATAGCTTTAAAGAGATAGAGAGGAGAAAAAGAGAGATGAGATATGGAGCAAGAGAGATGGAGTGAATGAAAGCAAGAGGTAGAGATAATAATATATTAATAGAGAGTGGGGAGAGATAAGGAGGACAAAGAGAGAGGTATAGAGAGATGGGTAGAGAGATATGGAGGGTGAAAGATAGAGAGATAGAGATAGAAATGGAGGGATGTGTCTATACAGCAACATATTTGCACCTTAGTAAACAAAATATGTTGTTAGCAAAGTATGTTAACAACATAAATGTTAGTCTATTATGTTAACATGTGTTAGTAATTTGCAAACAAATACAATAGGCTAACATTTATGTTGTTAACATATTTTATTAACAACATACTTTGTTTACTAAGGTGCAAATATGTTGCTACATAGGCACAGCCGAAATGGAGATGGAAATAGAGATAGAATTAAGAAGGAAGAAACAAATAATGCATTATTCTATTTATTTTTTTATTACTAATTTATATTATTATTATAACTATTATTAATGCCCTCTCTTTCTTCTTCTCCATTTTTCTTTTCTCTCCTTTTGCATCTCTATGTCTTATTTCTACCTCCCCTACCTTCTCTATTCCTCTCTATTTTCTCTATTTTTTTATGACTCTGTCCCTTTTTATATATTAGAAAATATTAATATTAATTAAAAGATGAACTAAATAATAAAAAATCAACAAAATTAGTTCTTCTCCAACGAAAAAAATGTAGCAACTATCGATGAATATGATTAGGGGTTCAAAGGAGACACCCATCTGCAAAGGCAACACATGGTTGCTTGCAAGTCTTAGGTCTTACGATATTTTTGGAGGGAAATGGTAAATCAACAAAGAGTGGCATCAAATAGAATGCTAATAAAACATCCTACGGTGGTCTGCAAAAATAGTCACTTAGGGTTTGGCGAGAGCAACAATGGTGACAGTCACCATGAGTGTGATATAAAGATTCATGCAAATGACTGTCACTAGACAGAGGCCAACGTTGATGTGAACGCAAAAAATCCTATGCAAAGGGATCTGGTAATGGGCAGAAGAAAGGGTGGTCCTTTTCTCAGGGAAAAAGCTAGAGCAAATATATACTTGATGCATTTTTTTATGGAGAAGGGTTCTTATTCCAATGTTTATGGCAACTCTTTGATTCAGAGAATGTAGGTGACTAATTTCAAGGGGTTTCAAATGGGTGAGAAATTGTCTTTCGCCTATGTGTTTCCCTCTAGATTTTGTTTGAATGCACATTTTCTACTGATTTGTTTTGACAAAATAAGAATTGTCAGAAGCTTTGCAAAAAAAGGCAGCTGGGCAAATAGAGGAGGCCCTGAGATTGAGTTGAAAGGGGAAGTGAGTTCCTAATGGGTATAAGATCAAGAGGTGGGGGAGGAGTTTTCTCTTCCTAAAACTGACTCACAATGCTTTGTAAGATATGTCTCAGTAGATTTGTCTAAAGAGGTTGATAAAGAAGTGAGTTACAATGTGAGATTTTTTTCCAATCGTGTCTTGATTAGAGGATTCAGAGGTCTTTGGCCAATTCTGTGTGATCTTCATAAGTGGATTTTTGAAAAATGGGAACCCACTTTGGAGGTGTGTGTTCAAATCTACCCAAATGATGGTGGGTTATTTGTTTTTGTTTTTTAAAATGTCAAATATGGGAACAAGATCCTTTGTGCTACTTCTAGAGCTAGGAAGATAACTATGCTTTGATGCTAAAATCCTGGCATTCGGCTTTCAATCCAGTTTTAGAGTCTTTTGGTCAAATTTATCTTTGGGTGATACTTCTTAATATCTCGCTTTGTTTCTAATTTGATTCTTATTTTGAGGCTATAGGGAATTCCTTAGGTAGCTTCTTAATGGTGGATGAGGGTTCCTCAAACCTTTTTCACACCACCTATGATCGGATTCTGGTCAAAATGGATGTATCTAAAGAGCTCCCAGAAGAGATTTTGATTAAAATCTCAAATCATTGTTGGAGGAAAACTCTAGATTATAAAGGGATATTCTTTAGATGTAGGAGATGCTTCCAGACTAGGCACATTTCTCCTCAATGTAGTAAAAATAGAATGGATAAAGTTGTACATGGTGGAAACAAGTTTCTCCCCATCATTATTCAATGGAGAAAGTCAATGAAAGCCATAAAAAATCCTCCTTGGCCTCGAGCAATAAGGATATTCTTCATTCCCCTAAGGCCTCAAACAAGGTGTTGAGGTTATAGATGAACAATGTTAATGTTGCTCGTGAAGAGGGGCTGAAGAAGAATCATATTACATTAACATTGAAGGGTTGGATTTTAAGAGGCTTGAGAAGATACAAGTGAGTGGGGAGGAGAGCAATGTAGTAGTTGACCAGGCTCAGTAAGTTACGTGTGATTTGACAGAAGGACTCTCTAATGATGAGGCAATGGTATGGAGGAAGGAGGCTACAATGTTGGAAGATAAGAAGTTGAAGAAAGAAGGAAACTTCAATATTTTTAAATTTGATTTAAATGTATTATTATGTGTAATTTTCTTTTATAAATTAACAAATAATATATAACTAAAAAAAAATGAATTTAATGTTTTATTAATTATCTAAATTATTTTTTAATATAACTTAAAATTTGTTTATATTATTTCAAAATTTGTTTTATTGATGTTACAAAATATAATTTACTAAAGATCAATTATATTGATTTCATTTCTCTTTAATTAATTTAAGTAACATCCTCATACATCCTAGAAAGCTTAAATGAAGAAGAGTCACCCCTCCTATTAATCCATCCTTCGTTGTTTACACTGAAATGATCAAATTTCATTTGTATAACCTAAAGTTTTACTTCAACTTCTGAAATCCCAATAATTAATGTCTAGACAAAAAGCACATATATATTGATCATAAAATTCTATTAGAACATGAAGAATTAAATTATAATTTGTGAATCTTGGAAGCCTTGATCAGGTGATCTATTTTTTGCAAGACTCTGACGCCCGAACGTCTTGTGATCAAAAGAAAAATTATGCTCTTCTGGATATTTGTGCTTGCGACAAAATACATTATCACACCTGCACCTAAAACTCACACCCATTCTACAATGCTTATTGCACTTGAAACATCTCCACTCTGCTATTTCGCCTTCTTCTCTCTTTGTTTCTTTTATCAAGGGTTAAATACAATCACAATATAAAATAAGTAGTCAGTATCCCAAACATATGTTTATTATCAATACTAACATGTGTAAGGTGGGAAAATGGATAGGGTTTAGAACAACGAAGATTTGCTCATAAAAGTGTCCCTATGCACATATTATCCACTTTACATTTAATTGTAATTGATAAGGGATGTAAATCTAGAAATGTTTGTAAAGGGAAAATGGAATAAAATACATACCTCTGAAAACTAATTGGCTGAAAACCCTATCAAATGGTCTCAGAAACTGTTGATTTTCATTGTCCTGAACCGAAACTGTGAGATCTACAAAACCTAGAAATCTTTTTCTTTTCTGAGAAAGGTCAATTTTGACCCAAAAATGAATGTCACCTTTGACCCAAAATTTCCAATTCTAAACCAGAAATGAATGTCGATTCTGACCCAAAAATGAATGTCACCTTTGACCCAAAAGTTTTGATTCTGACACAGAATTTCTGATTCTGACCCAGAATTCCTAATTCTAACCTGCACAGTCTGACGGCAAATCTATTTTCGGATCCCGAAAGTTTTCCAAAAAGGGTATCCGGATCTACACTCCAATTTTTTGTTCTGAACCTGTCCCTGCAATAAAAATGGTTATTTTGTTGGGGGGAGGGGTTTGCCTTGGTCAAACCCCGATTTTGGAATTAACCTTAAAATATATTTTAAATTTCATATGTAACAAAGTAAATAAATGAATTCACCTTGCTTGTATAGAAACCGTGTTGTGTCAGCGATCCCTAGCTTGGTTAACATTATGCTCGGTATACACTATGTTTTACTCGATGTTCATTGTCTCTCAGTGTATACAAAACTCTTCATTTACCAACCACATAAACTTTTCTTGTTCCAGATATTCAATCTATAACAAATGTTTGTCATCATAATACTACTCAAATAAGTTGACATCAATGACAATATATCAACGGATAATGTCAATCATCATATTTGTAACTCGGTTGACTATCAGCAAATAACTTCAAACATACAATCAGTTGTAGTTCATCAATCTCTCCCTTTGGCATTGATGGCAACACATTATGAAATATGCAATACAAAAATGTCATACAACAAATACCAAACATTTTTTCTACAACTGCAACAATTGTGTAGCTCTCCCTAGCTTGAATATAAAAATTGTTTTAGTATTAAAAATTTACCATGCAGACTCTCCCTGCAGATTCGGCTTTTCTGTTCTTGAATCTCTCTGTAGATTAGATATGTATCTCAATTTCTCTTTTCTCCCTTTGATGGATAGATGTTTTAGTGAATCTCTCTTCCTTTAGATATTTCATCGAATCAATCTCTCCCTTTGAAAACAATGCCAAAAATAAATATACAGCTCTTCAATAGCCAAAACATATCTCTGGTTTTTGGTGTAGTAAGTACCTTATAATGTAGTGATATGTTTGTGTCAGTCCAGTTCAACTTTGCATCAACATGTCTAATCTTCTAATTATGTGTAATTTGATGCAACCTCTTAGTCAGCTTAGTGACCAATAGACAAGGGATGAACCCCTAGTCTACCTCTCAAGTACTCAAATGTATCCTTCGGTAAGGGTTTAGTGAAAATGTCTACGAGTTGTTCTTTTGATTGTACATATTCCAGTATCACTTGTTTATCTTGTACTTGTTCCCTCAAGTAGTGATATTTGATAGATATATGCTTTGTTTTTGCATGCATCACAGGATTCTTTGAAATATTTATAACACTTGTATTATCACAGTAAATTATCACTGGGTCAGTGATCTCTTTATTCATGCCTTTCAAAATTTGTTTGATCCATGAAATATTAGAATAGTTTGCAGCAGCAACAACAACATATTCTACTTCTATAGTTGACTGAGATATGCATCCTTGCTTCTTACTTATCCAAGTAACTAACTTTTCTCCAATAAAGAATGCTCCACCAGTAGTTCTCTTTCTATCATCAATGTTCCCAGCCCAATCAACATCAGTATAAACTTTCAGTTCAAATTTGTCATCTCTTTTGTACCATAGTCCATAATCTTTAGTATTCTTTAGATATCTAAAAATTATTTTTACAGTAGTCATATGTGATTCTCTAGGGTTAGCAGAAAATATTACAACAATTCCAACTACATGTGCAATGGCAGGTCTTGTGTGTACAACATACATCAATTTACCAATCATAGATCTATACAAAGTATGATTTACCTCTGGTGTCTTGTGTTCTTTTTTCAATTTGCATCATGTTACCATAGGTGTTCTGACTGGTTTTGATTCTTCCATTCAGAATGTCTTCAGTACTTCCTTGATGTATTTTGATTGATTAATATAGTTACATGCAGTCTGTTGTAAAATTTGCAATCCTAGAAAAAATTTGATCTCTCCAAACATTGACATTTCAAATTCTTTCCTCGTTTCATCAACAAATGAAGTGCATAGGTTATCATTACCTCCAAATATAATATCATCAACAAATATTTCAGCAATAAGGGTCTTATCATCATTTCCTCCTTTCAAATACAAATTGTTGTTGTCACTTGTTCTAATAAATCCAATACTTATAAGATATGAATGTAATCTTTCATAACATGCTCTCGGTGCTTGTTTCAATCCATATAAATCTTTGTGTAACTTACATACCATGTTTGTCTGATCGGGATAAACAAATCCTTTAGGTTGCTCAATGTATACCTCTTCTTCTAGTATTCCATTTAAAAATGTAGACTTAACATCCATCTGATATACTTTGAATCCTTTATATGCAGCGTATGCAAGTAATATTCTAACTCCTTCAAGTCTAGCAACGGGTGTGAAATTTTCTCCATAGTCAATTCCTTATTCTTATGCATACCCTTTGCAAAGCAATCTTGCTTTATTTCTAATTAAATCTCCATTTTCATTCAATTTGTTTCTGAATATCCATTTGGTGCCAATGACATTCTTATCACTTGGTCTCGGTACTAATGTCCATGTATTTTTTTTGTATCTGCTCAATTTCCTCATTTATGGCAGTAATCCATTCTTCATTGTCTAATGCATCTCTAACATTCTTAGGTTCAAATTCACAAGTTAAACATGTTTTGTTTTTCAACTTACTTCTTGTCATCATGCCAGCTCTTTTATCTCCAATAATTTGATTTTTTAGATGATGCCTTCTACAATATTTGGCAAGTATAGGTTTAGTTCTTTATTCTTCATTTTCTTCTTCAGCATGTTCAGGTTGTTCTCGTTCATGATCTTTAGTTTTAGCATTTTCCTGATTCTCGATCTATGCTACCTATTGCCTAGTGACATTACCCTGTTGCATGGTAACATTAGGCATCTGCATTGGTAAAGTATCAGGTTCTTCTATGTAGACAAATCTACTATAATCTTCTGGTTCTTTCATGTTGTCCTCATCATTCTTCTCATAAAATTCATCAACTTTCACATTTGCACTTTCAATGATTTTTTTAGAAGTCTTGTTCAAACATTTGTAATCTTTACTCTTCGTAGAATATCCAAGAAATATTCCTTCGTCACTTTTTGAATCAAATTTACCATTTCGATCATCTTTCAGAATATATCAACGACCTCCAAATATTCTAAAATAACTCACATTAGGTGTGTAACCATACCATAGCCCATAAGGTGTCTTATTTGAATTTGTCTTCAGTTGTACTCAGTTTAGTGTGTATATGGCAGTACTAACTGCTTCTCTCTAGTATGTTTGTGCAACATTCTTTTCAATCATCAGCGTTCTACCACAATCTATAATTGATCTATTCCTTCTTTCAGTAATTTTATTCTGTTGTGGTGTCCTCAGTGTAGAACCCTGTCTTTTGATTCCACACTCATTAAAAAAGTTAGTGAACTCATCAGAAATAAATTCACCTCCTCTATCAAATCTCAAACACTTTATTTCTCTTCCAGTTTCTTTTTCCACTTTAGCTTTATACCATTTAAACATCTTAAATGCTTCAAATTTTTCTTTTAGGAACATGACAGTCATCATTCTAGAGTAATCATCAACAAATAAAATAAAGTATGTGTCCCCATAATAACTTTGTGTTCTCATTGGTCCACATAGGTCTGTATGAACTAACACCAAAATATCATTGGATGAAAAATTCTTGCTCTTGAAACTAGATTTTGACATCTTTCCTATTTGAAAATTTTTGCACATTACATGGTCTGGTTTAGATAAGCTCAATAAGCCTCTAACTTTTATTTTCTTACTAATATTAACCATGTTGTCAAAATTTGCATGACAAAGCCTTTTATGCCATAACCATATATCTTCATTCTTTTCCAATAAGCAAGTAGTTTCAGCGGTGTCAAGGTAGAATAAGTTACCTTTTGATTGTTCACTAGTGCCGATCAATTTTCCAGTTCCATCATATATTCTAGATTTTCTATTCTCAAAAGCAACTCGATGACCTGTGTTATTCAACTGTGAAACACTCAACAGATTATAATTAATTCTTTTTACCCAATATGCATTCTCACATTTGATTTGATTGTTCAGCATAATAGTACATTTTCCTTTCACTTGACAAGGTGTATCATTTCCCATTCTAACACATCCACCATCATAATGTTCAAGAAATTAAAATTTTCCTTTATCTCCAGTCGTGTGATGTGTATAGCTACTATCAATAACCCAAATGTCATGCTTACTAACTTTATAAATAAGTGGTGTTTCTACTAGTGTGTTTTTGCACCCATAAGATTTAAACACCGATCATCTTTTCCAAGATCAATGAATCCTATTTCCACCGTGAGAAAGGTGAAGAAAGCAAAGACGTTGTCTACCTTAGGCCGAGATCCATATGCATTACTGAAAGCATAATCTTTATCACTCTGATTCTCTGAAGTCTTTGACACTTTGACTATATTATCTTCAGCAATGTAACAGGCTTTCTTACCTTTATCCTTGTAATCTCGATTATCTATTATGTCATACTATCGGTTACTTATATAGTCTCGATCATCCTTTCTGTCATTAGATCTATCATTTCTTTCATCATTCTTTCTGTTAGGGCATCTTGTAGAAAAATGGTCAATCTCTTTACAGTTAAAACATATCAAAGGTAGTTTGCCTTTATATTTTCCTTTACCTTTATGCAATCTTCTAACCATTAAAGCTTCAAGTTCATCAAGTTCCTTATCATCACTATCACTGTCATTTTTATTTATGATGTTGTTTTTACTACTAGAATTACCAATTTTCCAAATAGACATATATGTGGATTCCATAGTAGGTACAATACTGTTGTCAAAATTATTCAGCTCAAAAGAAATCAATCTTCCAACAAGACTATCAACAGTAATATTGTTTCCAGGTGCTTCTCGCATTCATGTATTGCAGACTCTTATAGAATAAATAGGCAATAAATTTCTAAGAATCTTACTCACAATAGTGTCTTCATCAATAATTCCACCAGATCCTCAAATAAAATTCACAACTTCCTTAAGTCAGGTATTGTATTGTGTTATGTTTTCTCCTTCTTTCATTCTCATATCATCAAATTTCCCTCGAAGACCTTCAGCTTTAGCTCTTAGTACATTTTCATCTCCTCCATAAACTAATGTAACCTTGTCCCACATCTTCTTGGAAATTGTACATGTCTTGATATCCTCAAATTCAAAATCAGTAAGTGAAGAAACAATCTCCACCATTATAAGGTTGTGTTCATGTTTCTCTTTCATCTAATTAACAGTCAAAGGTCCAAAAGGTAGAGTGAATTCATTATCTAGATAATCTACAATGTTTTCTCTAATCCCTGATAGGTATAGTTTCATTTTTCTTTTCCATGTCGAGAAGTTCTCCTTGTTCAGTTTCAGTGCGTCTCTCTTATACATTTTGTGATATTTAGCTTAAGTCCTTCAAAACTTTCCTTCTAAGCACACTTGCTCTGATACCAATTGTTAGAATAACTGAGAGGGGGTGAATTAGTTAGTTCCCAATTATCCTACAGTCCCAAATTTCTCCAGGTGTATATAAAAATAATTTCAAACATATAATTCAACTCGATGAAATGTATTTTGTAATCTCAAACTTTAGTCAATAGTATTTATCGAGTATCAGTAAATTAATACTGTGATTACCGATCAATGTCAATAAAGTAAAGTGTACAGCAAAGTAAAAATCCACAACATTCATGCACATTGACACATAGATTTTTAACGTGGAAACCTTGCTAAGGGAAAAACCACCTGGGACTGGTAACCCAAAATATTTCACTCTTCTGAAGTGAGCTCGGTGAAGAGCCAACCCTGCTAAAGGTTACAATGCACACTGTTAAATGTGACCTTGTTAGAGGAGTTAAAACTAACAGTTTTCTCTTGACCATGCATTTACTATGGGATCAACAAGAAAACACTCAACATTAATTAGAATGTCATAATAAAGACTTTCACGTCCTACTCGGTTAAGAGATTTATCTTTAACAATGGTTAAAATGGTACAGTAATGATCTGATTCAAATACAACTCTATTTTTCATATTTTTAGATCTATGATAAGTACATAATACCTCTGATCAATTTGTTCACTTTAGTTCATCTGATTTACCATACTCTATTCTTCTCGGTAATTCTTTTTCCTTTGTCACTCGATAATGTCTGCAGAAATGCTCAGTTCTGTCTTTAACCAGTTTGATTAGTCATGCATAAACTTTGCATGTGAGCATCATAGCATCATGTATTTCGTAATGAATCTCTTGTCTCTTATATAGACATCATAGCTCATTTAATTTCCACCCTTCAGATTTTTCCTCTTAATCTCCATCGTTGATTTTTCCGCTTAAACCTTCCTCGGCAGTTGTGTTAAAAACACGTTTCAATCTTTGTCATTCGATCTTCCTTGAATTTTCATAATTGTTTGATCAACATAAAAGACTTTATCTTTTACCTCGAAATCATCAATTGCTAGCTCAGCATTCTAGTCAACCTCAGTTTGATTAAATGGCTCGGTCAATACCATGTTGTGTCAGTGATCCCTATCTCGGTTAACACTATGCTCGGTATACAATGTGTTTTATTTGGCGTTCACTATCTCTCAGTGTATACAGAACTCTTCATTTACCGACCACATAAACTTTGCTTGTTCCAGATCTTCAATTCATAAAAATTGTTTGTCATCATAATGATACTCAAATAATTTGACATCAATGACAATATATCAACTGATAATTTCAATCATCATATATGTAACTCGGTTGACTATCAACAAATGACTTCAAACATACAATCAGTTGTATTTCATCATGTTTTTCATATAACAAAGTTGGCCATATTGTAGCAAGTTTCCCTGACAGGAATGACAAGGATGAAAGAAGAGAAAGAAATTACAAAGAGAAAAGGGGCGATAGAGATTTCAGAAGGTTTAAGGACTATAAGGACAAAGGTAAGAAATCTTTCTATATTGTTGAAGAAGAAACTGAAAGTGAATCTGATAAATCTAATGACCATGATATAGAAGTTGTTTATGTTGCTATGAAAGATGATTCTAATGAAGATGAGAAAACTGCACTTATTTCATATATGAGTAAAGGTGATAGATGGATAATTGATAGTGTTTTTTCACATCATATGACTGGTGATAAAAGTAAGTTTGAAACCTTAAATCATTGCAAAGGAGGTAGTGTTAATTTTGGTAATGATACACCATGTCTTGTGAAAGGGATCAATAAAATTGACTGATAAGATCACATGTTACAATGCTTATTGGGTTGAAGGACTTAACTATAACTTGTTGAGTGTTTCTCACTTGAACACTTCTAGATACCGAGTTGAATTCCATCACAAAAAGGCTAAAATATTTGATGCTACTAGTGAACTAAATTGGAAGTGGAGAATAGACAAGAGGTAAATGTTTTCTATCTAGATCTATCTAATGAGACATGTTTTTTTGCACAATATGATGATGTATGGTTATGGCATAAAAGGTTGTGTCATGTGAACTTTGACAATTTGGTAAATATTAGTAAGACATGAAAAGTGTAAGAGGGTTACCAAGATTGAATAAACCTGATAATGTGATGTGTAAACAATGTCAGTTGGGAAAAATGACAAAGTCTAGTTTCAAGAGAAAAACCTATACTTCTGATGATATTTTGGAATTGGTTCATACTGACCTTTGTGAACCTATTGGTGTGCAAAGCTACCGTGGTGATAAATATTTCATATTGTTTGTTGATGATTACTCTAGAATGATGACTGTGATGTTTCTCAAAGAAAAATTTGATGCCTTTCAGTTGTTTAAGTGAAATTTGGAAAAAGTTGAAAAAGAGACAAGTAAGAGCGTGAGATGTTTGAGATCTGAAAGAGGAGGAGAGATTATATCTAATAAGTTCAACTTATTTTGTAATGATAAATTAATCAAAAGACATATGTATGCTCCAAGAACACCCCCAAATAATGGCATAGAAAAGAGAAGGAATAGATCAATAATGGATTGTGCTAGAACACTAATGATAGAGAAAAAACTTGCACAAAAATATTGGAGAGAATTTGTAAGTATAGTGGTCTATACCTTGAGCCGAGTGCAAGTAAAGAAAGGTACTGATGTTACACCTTATGAATTATGGTATGGTTATGCAGCTAATGTAAAATACTTTAAATTTTTTGGAAGCAAACGTTATATACTGAAGGACAATAGAAATGGAGAACTCGATGCTAAAAGTGATGAAGGCATATTCCTAGGTTATTCCACTAAGATAAAAGCGTATAAGTGTTTAAATTATAACACTAACAAAGTTGTGGAAAGTGCAAATATTAGAATTGATGAATATGTAGAAAAGAATGAAGTTGAATGCAAGAAAGAACCTAAAGATTATAGGTCTTTTGTATACATGAACAAAGGAGAGCCCAGCAGTTTACCTGAACCAGAGAAAGAAGCTATCGAGCAACAGAATGATGTTGTTGAGCAATAGCAAGAAACTGCCGAGACACAGAAAGAAGTTGTCAAGCATCAGGAGGTAACTGTTGAGCAATCAGAAGAGGAAGAAGAGACACAAAAATAACCTAAAGAAAATTTGTATGATGAATTTGAAAAACAACAACAACAAGAAAGGATACCAGATCCTACACTAGCTAAATATGTAAGAAGACATCATAAACCAGATCAAATCATTGGAGAAAATATTCAGACGTCGTGACAAGAAACAAGTTGAAAGATTAGATATGTTTATTAAGTGAATTTGAGACCAAATCAATGAAAGATGCTTTGTATAATGAAGATTGGATATAGGCCATGAATGAAGATATTGAGTAAATAGAGAAGAAAAAACCTCGACACTAGTACCTAGACTGAAGGACAAGAATGTTATTGGAACCAATTGGGTATTTAGAAATAAGTTGAATGAGCATGGAGAACTCATAATAAACAAGGCTAGACTGGTATGCAAAGGATATGCACAAGAAGAAGGCATTGACTATGGTGAGACATTTTCCCCAGTTGCTAGATTGGAAGGAGTTAGAACTCTACTAGCTTATGAATCTTACAAAGGATTCAAAGTGTATCAGATGGATGTCAAATCAGCATTTCTGAATGGAATACTGGAAGAAGAGGTATACATTGAACAAGCTGAAGGATTTGTTGATTCAAGCAAGAGGAATATGGCCTGCAAGCTACACAAAGCGTTGTATAGATTGAAGCAAGCCCCCAAAACATGGTATTAGAGATTACACAATTACTTAGTCAAAATTGGTTTCACAAGGACAAATGACAATAGTAATTTGTACTTGAAGACTAAAAAAGGTAAAGGGATATTGTTAGCTGAAATATTTGTTGATGATATCATATTTGGAGGTCAAGATGCTTTATGCCAAACATTTTCAAATGAGATGCAAACTGAGTTTGAGATGTCTATGTTGGGAGAGATCAAATTTTTTTTTGGTTTGCAAGTCTATCAGATGAAGAAAGGTATCTACATTACTCAATTTAAGTATATTAAGGAGATATTGAAAACCTTTGGCATGGAGGACACCCATGGCTACTGGATAGAAACTATCAAAGACCGATGAGATAGCTGAAGTAAATCAAACCGTGTAAAGGTCAATGATTGGGAAGCTACAATATGTTGTTCACTCCAGACCAGATATTGCATTAGCAGTTGGGATTGTTGCAATATTTTCTGCAAATCCTAAGGATAGTCACATGAAGGCAGTGAAAAGGATACTGGGATATCTGAAAGGAATAGAGGATTATGGATTGTATTATAAGAAGAATGAGAAGTTTGAACTAAAATTTTATATTGATGCAAATTAGGAAGGCAATGTTGATGATAGAAAGAGCACAAATGGTGGCACATTATTTCTAAGAAAGAGATTAGTCTCTTGGACAAGCAAGAAGAAGAACTGTATTTCTCAATCTACAGTAGAAACTGAATATGTTGCAATAGCAGTTAATTGTTCAAACATAGTGTATCAAGCAATTGTTGAAAGGAATGAAGGAAGAAATCACTGAACTAGTTGTTATTTTTTTTGATAACACAAGTGCTATCAATATATCAAATAATCTTGTAATGCACACTAAGACCAAGCATATTGCTATCAAGTACCATTACTTGAGAGAGCTAGTTCAAGACAAAGAAATGAGATTGGAATATGTGAATACAAAGGAATAGTTACCAGATATATTTACTAAAGCATTACCTAAGGATGCACATGAGTATCTAAGAGGTAAATTAGGGGTTATTCCCCTAGCTGAGGATAACTAGGATCAAATGGAGTGATTGCATTAAATGTATTACACAGAATATCTGACAAATTGATGCAAAGGAGGTCACACTTTATGAGTTGCCTAAAGTTGTGAAGAATAACGCACAAGATGTTGATCAGTCATAAGAAAGATGACAGAGGGAGCATAGAGTTTAGAAAATTGAAACAGAGATATCTACATGGTGAAGATGTGTGACTTTGGCATTGTTGTCAAAGAGGGAGAAATCAGTGAGAAAACAAAGAGGGAGAGATCTATAAGTAATACTATGAGGCAGATAAGCTACACGGAGAAAAATCTATCCAAGAGGGAGTTGATATTTGTATTGAAGAGAATTAGAATGAAGCTAAGGACATTAATGAAAATCTGTTTATAGGAAATAATTTTTGGATTGTTTGGTAACCTTGCATGTGTTGTTTACATGTAGTGTTTGCCATCAATGTCAAAGAGGGATATTGTTGAAAGCTAAAATTGAAACAATTGTTATATTTCCATTGATGTCAAACCTTAACTAGTAAGATAGTGTCTATCTAGTAAAGTACCTATCAATTGAGTGATGAACAAGATTTGAAAAGAGAAGATAACAAGAAGACCTAGTGAAATGGTTGAGTTATGTGAAACTACAATGGGTACTTGATGATATTTCACCTTGGTAAGGTAATGTGTTGTTTATCTTTAACACCAAGTGAAGATTGGAAGATTAAAAGCTTAGTCTTTACCGTGCAAAAGAGAAGAAGATTAAGTAACATAAGTTCAAGTAGTTTGTGCCAAGTGATGTGAGTGTCGACCGAGCACCAGTACATGATGAGAAAATATAGTGTCGACCAAGCATCAGTATTTATAAAGTTATCTAGTGATGACCGAGTGGAAGAACACAATGATGACCAAGTGTCAGTATTTTACAGTTTGGGGAAGATTTGAGATCCCATCCGACATAGTTGAATTCTTGGGATATGTAAAGTGTATTTAAGCTAAGGATGAACGTTGTGGATAATTTAATGAGCATTTAATATATGTTTAACCATTACTATGTATGGATTCAAGAAAGAGTTTTGAGATGTATTTTACAAAGTAGAAGGAGAGCGAAATGTTGGAAGGATTTGTTGGATCTGACCAAAGCCTAAGATCTATGGTGATGATTAAGCAGAAAAAGATCAAGCTACCTAATTAGAGAGGTATAAGATTAACCTAATTTCAGGTAATGGGTATAAGGTTAATTCAGTTGATTGGCAAAATCTAAGTAGAAGGCTAAGAAGGCTAAGAAGAGCAATATAGAACTGCGAAGTGGTGATTGCTTGATGGATTTCCAAGAAGATCTGAGTGATAGAGATGACAATGGAGGTCGTTCAGTGAATTAGCATTTGAGAGAATGTGGATATGTATTTGCAAAGTGAGTTGTATGTTTCAGATCAAAACTATTGTTACTTTCTAACCATTGTATCAGTCAAGATCATTTTAATCAAGGTTGACCTAACAGTCATACTGTAAATCCTTTAATCAAGGTGACATTTTAATGGAATGATCTAAGTCCTCTAAGAAGGCTTGCTTTTAACAGGGTGATTAAATCCTTTAACAGGGTCACATTTAACAGTGTGTATTGTAACCTTTAACAGGGTTGGCTCCTCACAAAGCTCACTTCAGAAGAGTGTGAAAGATTGGGAGCATGTTTCTGGTGGTTTTTCCCATATTGGGTTCCCACATTAAATCCTGGTGTCATACTTGTGTGAATTTTATTTGATGTGTTTATTGTTAAGAGTTTTATATTCTGCAAGTTGATTACTTTAGGACATTAGACTGCAAGTTTATGTTACTGATTATATGTTGTAGAGACTGAGTGGATTGTTGAGTAGATCAAAGTTGGTGAAAGTGTTTGAAAGTGCAACTGGTACATCTGGAGCTGAGGATAACTGATTCACCCCCCCACCCCCCCCTCTCAGTTATTCTAAATCATTCTAACATCTTGTTGATTTATTTGTTGAGCTTCCAGCTTATATTGAAGAAGATGAAGAAACAACCCTCATACTAACCTCAGAGTTAAGTATCGAACAGCAAGAAGAGTTAAACAGTGTGCTAGCATTTTCTTCAGATGTGGAAAAGGAAGAGCCATTTTTTGATATAGAAAATGTACTTTCTTCAAATTTTGAGGAAGAAGAGTGGTTTTGGGATGCTAAAGCAATATTTTCTTCAAATATACAGATTGAAGAGAAGTTTTGGGATTCAGATGTAACACTTTGTTCAAATTTTGAGGTTGGAGCAGTGACAATTGAGCTAATTCAAGAACAATTTTAGGAAATCATGTCAGAAGTCATAATTCCAACAAGAGCATTGGAGAGATAAAAAAATGAATCAACAAGATGGCAGGCCAGTAGAGCATAGCAGTTGGACCAACTTTCACCCTTCAAGTTTTGTTAGCTCAAGAGGATTCCCTATAAGGCATTTGTCCAGGATGGAAGACATCAAAATAGAAGAGGTAAAATTTGCACCCATTCATGAGGCCTCAATAGAAGAGAAGCAAGCCCAATTTGTTTATACACCTCCATATAGTAGCATTTCTCATCCAAGTGAAGAGGTTGGCCCCATTACTTTTTTCCTTGAAGTGATATGGAAACAGTTGTCTTATTGTTTTGTAGGTTTCCATTTTGTCTCAACTGTTTTGAAGTTTATAAAGAGAAGCTGGGCAAAAAAGGTTGTTACTTTTAGAAACCAGTCAATGTTTTTATTCAATTCATCAATATTTCAGTGGTTTGGAGTAGGATAGTTCATTTTTTCAGTTCACATTTCAATAAGTGCTTCAATACACAGTTAGTTTTTAGTTGTGGTAGAGAAAAGTCTAAGCTGGTCTTAGAAATCATAACATCTGAAGAGAAAGTATATCATATGAGACATGAGTTGAAAATCATGCTGTCACATATCATACAAATTCACCGCAGACAATCCTAATGGCATTCATCTGATTACAGTTTTCTGGTTCTGTTTTCAGTTTAGTTTTTTCTACAACCTGGCATAATCAAGTTCAAAAAATGGTCTATCATTCATAGTAATGAACACATGTTATGCAAAGGTTCATTAATATAAATAATAAAGAAATCCTCAACTAGATTTTGTCACATTGCAGTGTTAGTTCAATTTTTTAGTTTGGTGTGTTTCAGTTTCAGCAAGTGTGTTTTCAAGTTTCAATTGAGAAGGTTTCAGTTTTCTAAAGGTCAAAGTTTACTCTATGCCTAATGGACTGCAAAAGGCAGCTAGTCTGAATTTTTTAGCAGGAAAACACTCCTGAGATGTCGCCAAAAATGTTGCCATTTTTTGCATCTAGCTCAAATTGACAGAGTTGGTTAGTTGATTCAACTAAGTTAAGGTGCATTTGGTTCATTTGAAAAGTTTAATTTTCAGGTTTAGCGTTTAAACTTAAAAGAAGAGATACAAGATATGACTACATGACATGTAGCTACAAGTATGTGTGTTTCAAAATAATCTGGAAGATTTTTGTTCATTTACATTTACAAAAAAAGGTAACAGATACAAGAACAATCAGGATCCAAAGCAATAAATTCTAACAGTAAAAGTTGCATTCAAATTAAACAACGTGAAAGGTATGCCTGTAACAGTTTGTTCCAAACAATGTTCAAAATTTTACAATAGAGTATTGAGAAGTCTAGCACAACAAATATGAGGTACAAAGGGTACATGTAATAGAATGAAGCATCAAATATACAAGAAATATTTTACATACATGCATCATCAAAAGGGGATGTAACCAGAATAATAGTAAGGCAGAGTCATGCTAATGCTGCTACCACAATTATGGGAAATGATAATCCAAATAGCAAGAAACTTCAAAACATTTCTTTTGTTATGTAAGTCAAACATAATATTTATATTATTTGAACAGGTATAAGGAACAATGTGTTGTGACAATCGGCATATTTTCTAGCAACAGTCTTCATGAAGAGAACAGTGCATAATCAGCATGGAAATCATACATTATCCAAAAAATAGTTACAAGAAAAGGTTGCAAAGATAATATAGGTCCAAGCGAGTAATGAACAGCCAGAGGAGGTGCGCAAAAAAAATCAAAGTTCCGAGCCATAAAAATTGTGGCCTGCATATACACTTATGGCTTGGCATAAATGTTCCACTAAGAGCCTTCATAAAAGATATATGATCACAAAGAAGACACATAAGTACACAAGGAGAACCTTAATAATAGTGTCTTTCTATTTTTTTTTATTACTAGAAGTTCTATAAATGGAAACCTCAATGTATGAAGCCGTGAGAAAAATGGGAAGAAAGCCTCAAAATATCTGCAAACAGAGTGTTGCCCAAGAGTAGGAAAAAACCTCAAATCGTGATGAAATCCTTGATCATCACAGACATGGAAGTTTCTTCATTTCACAGAAGTGTATACGACAAAGCTCGAAGCCCAAAAATATCGCAATCCTAATGTACATAAAATCTCTAAATTTAGAAACCCTCATTTAAGCCAGGGTGTCACCATAATGCATCTTTCAAGAAAGCCTCAATGGATAGCAAATAATCTCTAAATGGGTTTACTTTTTGTATCTTTTTGCCTCTGTTCAGATTTACAAGATCCAAATATACAAGTTGGTAGCGGCACAAGTTCTATGCAGAGGCCAGACAGAGCGCATGGAATGAAGAAAATTGAATTCACAAAGTTTTACAAATATTTCCCAAATATAAGGTCAACCTGTGACAAGAAGCTACAATTTGCAAGCAAACACAAAAATAGAACGTGCTCAAAGATTAAAGAAAACTCAAGCCGAGTATTTGAATACATAGAAACATATTTTCATGGAACATAAAATAAAACCCTCAAAGTAAATGAGGCATATAGAAATTAATTTATTCTTCCTTGTTTCTTTCCAGAGTGGAGCTTCGGGGTCATTAGTATCAGCATACCTAAAGAGGAAGATTGGTGCATGGAATCGTCATTGAAGATACTAGTTTTCCACTGAAACCCTAAAGGTAGGGTGGCAGAGCTTTCCACAAAAGATGAGATGCAAAATGAATAAACAAATGTGCCTTTGGTCAATGTTTTGTGGCTAGGGTTTTGAACCCTAATACATCATCATGGATATAAAAGGTTAATATGATAGATTTAAATAAAATCAATGATATCTTTATTGAAATTTATTTAATTATCTAATATGTAGTATTTGATAAATATTATTTACAACTTAATATTTGTTAAGTAAAATATATTAGATAATTAAATAAAAATATATTAGATAATTAAATAAATATTAATTTAGATATTTCATTAAATTTATTTTTTTTGTATTAATTATTCTTTTAAATTTAATATTTATTGAAATAGTGTCGTAATACTATTTTATTAAGTATTACATTTATAAGTACAAAAGGATAAAGTAGTTTGAATTTGCATGGAGGGCTAATTAAGGAGTTGTGATTGTTAGAGTAATCACTTATTAATTAAATCATATTGATTTAATTAGTTAAGTTGTTTTATTACTCTTTAGTGCTTAAGCTTTCTCTTAGGTGCATTAATAATTAATTCTTTTATTAATTTTTAATGTGCAACCTAACTTTTTCCTTTTAGGGTTTCGTTCACCTTTTTAAGGTTGAACTTTGTAATTATTGTTAAGTAATTTAGAATACATTTTTGCTCTACTCTTTTCGAGTTTTCTTTGAGCTTCTGAGTTCTTCATATTTTTCCTTCTTTATGCTTTCTTCTTATAACAGGTATTTTGCATGCAGTTGTTCTTGGGTGTAATCGGATCACTATTTCTCAGATCCTTCATGGTATCAGAGCGCCTCTGTTGTTGCCTGTTCTGGAGTGTTTGAAGCGCGTTTTTCGAAGGAGACAATCTCAGTTTTCTCAAGGTTTTTTATCTTCAATCTATGGGTGACATTTTTTTTAGCATTTTGGGCCCAAACGGACTTGACCATCGCGTTTAGAAGGCCCGGGAAACTAAAATTTCATATAAAGTTTGTCCATTTTGGACACTGTTGCATTCTGAGGGCAAAAAAAAATTGCTCATACGACCCTGTTTTGGGCACGAATTTGGAGGCAGGTGAGAAAAAAAAAATCCCAAAATTATTATTTTGCGGATTTCTGAAAAAAAAATCAAAAACCCATAAAATTTTGGGTTCTTATGCAACTGTTGTACAAAAAAAAAGTTGAAAAAAAAATAATAATAAAATATTTTTTTGAGGGTTTCGCGGGCCCCCAAGGAGGTCGCGCTGACCTCTAGGGCTGCGCTGGCCTTGGGTGCCGCGCAGGCCCCATTTTTTTTAAATGTTTTTTTAAATTTTAAAAAAAAAACATTTCAGTTTTTCTGTGTTTTTTCCTTTTAAAATAAATACATTTTATTTTTTTTATATTTTTTTTTTCAAAAAAATATATTATGGTCTTTTGTGTTTTTTTCCTCAATAAAAAAATACATTTTTTTTTTTGGTGTATTTTTTTTCCAAAAAAATTGTACTTGTTTAATAATTGTTTTTTTCCAAAAAACAATTTTTGTTTTTTATTATTTTTTTTCATTAAAAAATATTGTTTTTTTTTCTGCCATTTTGGTGGGAAATCTGGAGGCAGTCCATTTTTGGAGGTGTTTTTGCCAGTTTAGCCGGGCTTCACCATTTTTGGTTGAGTTTCTTCCGGATCTTTTGGTTGTGACCTACTGGTGGTTTTTTGCTCATAACTTGAGCAAACAGGGGCATTTTTTGCCAAATGAGATATCGTCGGAAATCTGGTTCTGAGACCTCTTTGATTTTTCTAGTTTGGTTATCTGATTTTTCCATCTTGCAGATTTTTTTTCCAATCAAGAGGTAGATCCTGGAACCTGGCCTTGCCTAGTTATCAAGGATGATTTTCTAGAGAGCAAATTCAAGTCAAGTAAGAGGGGCAGGTTAATCCCTTTAGTAAAAGGTCAAGTCATAGGGGTGTTGAATCCCTTTTTAAAGGTGTGACGTACTATTTTTCGCACCCGTTGCCTTACGCGCTCATTGTTGATAGATAAATATCTCAGTATTGCAGCTGCATGAGTGGATCGCATACAAGTATAGTCATTTAAATCCTGAGACGGCGACCAACCCAGGATCACCATGACTTGGGGACAGCCTGATAATTACTCTAAAGGGTACCACTTGATATGAGGGCATTTCGCACTCTGGTCACTGTATCTCGCTTCTCCGAACTCCTTTTTTTTACTTTCGCATGGCGTCGGAAAGCTAATTCTGCTCTCTTTCTTTTCTATGGGTCTCACGCCCATTTTATGCTCCTTGTATCTCTAAATTTAATTTTTTTCTTTATGGGATATCTTAGATTTTTCAGGTCCTGGGATCGTTTCCTTTTATGAACATTGTATACATCTTTTTTTGTAGCTTGTTATGCAAACGTAATGAGATAAAGTGTCATCTAATGCATGCTTGGGATTCTATTGTACTCGCACTACATGATAAAGTGTCATGGGGGGGTTTGATGTTTTCTTTATTTGTCATCTACCTTTGTCAAGTAAGTGTCCCTTCCATGACATTAGCCTCATGTGTGTCAGCGACTGATCATCCTCGACACATACTTTATGTGTGCTTATACGTTCTTCGTCATACAGTATTTCTTGGCAATCTGTTTCAGTGTACATGTCATACCTCTCCCTACTCAGCATTATGGGGGGGTATATCCTATTAGTTTTAATGCTTCCCTGGTTCGATGGAGTGATCTATATATTCAGTATTTGTTCCTATGTAGTAGGCTGATGCAGTGGCTGGGTACCTATGCATTTCGATGAGATGGATCATTTACCATATGGACACTCTTCTTTCATTCCTATTTGGAGGCATTCTTCCATCTTCGATTGATCAGCTCTTCAGGCTTTGTTTACAGTCTTCTCTACCTGATCATGTTCTATTATAGTGGAGGTTCCAGAAGTTACTTTTCGACAGTGTTTGTAGCTTCTTTCTTCATAGGTGTTCCACATGTTCCTTCTTTATTCCTATTTTCTGGGACATTCTCTAGTTTGGAGGCTTCTTCAGTCCTTCTATAGGCTTCATCTCTTTTTGGAGTAGGGTTTTTCCCATGTGTTTTCTCTATTTCTCCTCTTTACAGGGATTTTTTGTACTTGGGTACCTGATCAGGCCTTGTTGTCGGGACCCATTTTTTCCTGCTTTCATAGTTGTGCTAGGTTAGCTTACCTCCTGAGCTTCGCTTAAGGGGGGGTGTTAGAGTAATCACTTATTAATTAAATCATGTTGATTTAATTAGTTAAGTTTTTTATTACTCTTTAGTGCTTAAGCTTTCTCTTAGGTGCATTAATAATTAATTCTTTTACTAATTATTAATGTGCAAC
Source organism: Thuja plicata (assembly GCA_018584345.1). Classification (NCBI taxonomy): domain Eukaryota; kingdom Viridiplantae; phylum Streptophyta; class Pinopsida; order Cupressales; family Cupressaceae; genus Thuja; species Thuja plicata. The sequence goes on from MU225309.1 coordinate 890,255, forward strand.
CTAGCGTTTTCATTTTAGGGTTTCATTCACCTTTTTAAGGTTGAACTTTGTAATTATTGTTAAGTAATTCAGAATACATTTTTGCTCTACTCTTTTCGAGTTTTCTCTGAGCCTTTGAGTTCTTCATCTTTTTCCTTCTTTATGCTTTCTTCTTGTAACATGTATTTTGCATGCAGTTGTTCTTGGGCGTAATCGGATCAGTATTTCTCAAATCCTTCAGTGATTACATAAGAGAGGTTTTTCTTTTGGATTTGGAGTCCTAAATTGGGTGAGGGGACACCTTTCATTTTCATATGTACTCAAGGAGGGCAAGTGGATTTCTTTTTCTCACTTGATCAGATATAGGCTATTTTTTGTTGAGGAGCTTTTGTTTTTCTGCATATGCTTGTTTTGAGCCAAGAGGGGATGTTATTATCTATTGCACATGTTGGATTGGCGAGGTATGGCTTTCTTTTCTACAAGGACGGGGAGTTCATTTTTCAGCTGTTGGAGGGAGTTTTATTTTTCTTGCATGTGCAGTTATCACTAGAGGTGGGTTTTATTTTCCTTCGGGTTCAAGGAGAAATTTGAAGATTTTTGTGGCATCTTGAGGGTAGTTTCAGTTTATTTTTAGTTCTAGATCAATTGACAGGGTCTTACAGGCAGCTGGGCTTTAGTTTCTTGCAATTGCACCCCTATTTTGGAGGGATTTCCAGTTACATCTGACCACATAGTTTGTGCATGATTTTGGGGTAGTTATGAGGGAGTTGAGTTGATTGGGAGTTACACATGAGTTAGACTTGGGTCTGGGGTATTTATGAGGGAGTTGAGTTGATTGGGAGTTACACATGAGTTAGCCAACTGCATGTTTCCAACAGTTTAACCCCTCTTCTTCCTTGTTTTTCTCATCTATCTGACCCTTCATGATTCCTTGCCTATATCTTGTATTTTGATCTCACTTTTAGGGACTCTCTCTTTTAGCCAGATTTTTGCATCTTGCAAATTCTGATAGATTGTATTGGACTTGATGGTTTGTAGCAAGTTTCTGTTTATTTATATGTAGAGACTGATTCCTTCTTGATTATTCTTCTGTGTCCAAAATTGATTGTGAGTGGTTTGATTTAAATATTGTGTTTACACCTTTGTTTAATCAATATCCTTTTAGTGTTTAATACAGAATATGATATCCCATGGTCTAGATATGTGATTATGTCTTACGTTTTAATGTTGAATCTGAGAAGACATTGGTGTTTTCCTCTTCAAATATTAGAATACCAAGACCTGTCATAAGAGTCAATTTTGGAAGGTTTGTCTGATTGAGTTGTGAGTTTGAAGTGTCTTTTTATAAGTAATTCTATGAGATTACCTAGCTGCAAATCAGATTATTATTGGTACATCACCTTTTAGTTTTAGATTTCCATTTTTAGAAGCACACCCTTCTATCCCTTTCTTCTTTCAAAGTTTAGTATAGGTGAGTACCAAGAGGAATCGACCTTTGAATCCCGAAGATTGTCTTTCATTATAGGTAAACCCACATACCTGAGATTCTTTCCATGTTCCACCAAGATAGCTAGATTTTGCATCTCTCTATAGGTGCAATCTTGATTGACAACACTCACATTGGTCAGTAGCACCTCCATTAGAGGCGTTATTATTGATCCTACATTTCGGTTTGATCTTATAACTAATGAGGTGCTCTTTGTCAATGAAATAACTTTGCAAGCTACAACGAGTGTTTAACCACCATCCAAACACATGACAGACTATCACTTCTCTCTTTGGGGTCAGCCACCTTGACAGTCCAGGTAGGACCCAAGGCAGTATTTTTTATCTTTATCATTATTCTAGAATTAGACCTCTGTAGGGTCAAGTTAGGATCAAGTTGGGAATCCCCTAGCTGGTATCCATGGGAGTCGCCCCTTCCTTTGTGCATAAGAGCTTGAAGTTTCCCCATGAGGGTACTGTTCACATGATCTAGGATATTGGCTATCATCCTCTAGTGTCTCGTCGGGGCTTTCTTCTAGACCATTTATTGCCTACTTCGGTAGGGCCCCTGTATCCCCAACATCCCCAATAAAACACTTCATTTCTAGCTCATCAAAATTTTAAGGTCAAGGAATTAACTTTCAAGTCTATAGCACTTATCCCCTCTCCCCCAATCTAGCCCTCTCATGAGACTCTACGTGCTTTAGCTTCTATCCCTTCTTCATCAAGCACTCAAGGTTAAGTGTGTGCTTCATGAGAAGCCTCTTTGCCCACCTCATATTTTGCAACCTTTTGTGGTGCCTTATGTTCCCATGTCTACACCTAGTGCAAACAAAGGAAAGGTACCCATGTTGCCCAAGCCCGAGGTCCGCCCACCTTTCCCTGTCCTGGTCATTGTGGACATACCTCACCTTGTTATCTATGGGAAGGGTAAGAGGTCACCTAGGAATACACCTCCCCTAGAACTTGCTCCTCAGTCTTTGAGGGTACCCTCAATCCCTTTTGTTTCCCACAAGGCGAAAAGAGGAAGGGCATTCGTGACTAAGCTAGTAGTTGTTGTGTTAATGATATCTCCTACTCCATTGGTGAGGCCTTCATCTTTTCCAACAATGGCATTGATGACCACCCCTATGGAATAGGATGTCACTAGGCCCTCATAGCCTTCTCAACTTCGTATGAATCTACGTCGGAACCAACTTGTGCATGAGCATAAGCATTGCCGACAAGAAAGATTTTTAGCACATGAGGTTGTTGCAAATACGAAAAGTAAATCTTTGGTGCCCATGTAAGTTTCTTCCACTCTTGGTCCTAGTCTTGCTTTTGTTCCATTTTCTCTAACTTTTTTTCCAACTACCTCTTCCATCTTGCTTCCCTCTGCACCTGGAGTGACCACTGGGCCTTGTGCCAAGCAGGTCTGTATCTTTATCTTTCCATCGTACGAGTCGCCACTTATCACCTCCTTGTCAGTTGTCATATCATTTTCACACTAGTGAACATGTTGCATATACAAGTGGTGTCTAGTGTAATTAGTCTACCCAACCTATGCTAGCTCCATCCCCTAATCGTCATTTGATCTTCCCTGAGGTCTTGAAGGCTGATATAGTATATCGAAGGATCTCCCCTCCATCCTTCAAAAGAAAGTTCAAGTAGGGTCATGTGCCTAAGTTCCATCATTGCAAGTCACCTCCGGTGGATCCCCTTTTGGTTTCGATGTATGCAATGGAGCAAGCTCCAACTTCTCCCAAATTTGTCTCCAACCCTTTCACAAAGGTTGATGGGGGGTCTTCTTCATCTATACCTCAGCATGGGTCACCTACAAGCTATGAAGCTTGTCTATTTGACTCTCTTGAGCATATTCTGACATTGACAATGATCTTTACACAATCCCTCTCTCACCTCGGTTGAGCTCTACAATGAGGATATTAAAGTACCCTCATCCTTGGCTTTAGTTTTTGGTACGGTGCGTGGGACTACTATAGTGGTTTTCCCACTATAATCTTGATGTCCCTCCCCATATGATCAAGATTGGGAGGAAGACGATCTACTAGTGGACGATCTATGAAAGCAGTACCTACTTCTACAACTTTAGATTTGAGTGTGTTTGTATGTGTTCCCCAATCATTGTATTTTAATGTTGTTCCCCTTTGGATGACCCTTGTATCCATTGGTACCTAGAAACAGAGGGTTATCTATTGTGCACCTTATTATTTTTGTTGTCTTATTCTTCTATTTCTCGAGTTTTTATTTTCAACATTTGGGGACGATGCAAAGTGTTGAGGGCATTTAGTTGGCTTCCCTTCCATGTTTACCCAAATTTTTATTTCTCTTTATCTTCATGTGCTATTCTTTAGATCCAAGCCATGTTGGCCCTAATAAAATACCTCTGAGAGGATTTATATCATATTGTTTGTCCCTCTTTTGGGTGTTTACGCCCTCTCATCGGATCCCCATGTCTTTATTTGGATGTTGTGGATATCATGTGTCGCTCATTAAGAAATGACATTCCATGGAATAATCTTATCTGTTGGCATGACACAATGTCTTTTTATCTCCTTAGAATGTCTTGCACTCCTCTTTGAGCACTACGATCCATTCTAAAGGGGGGTTGTTATATCTATTCTATCTAACTGTTTGGTTGTTTTATTATCATATTGTCTTTACATCACAGGTTTTTCTCGGAGAATTAAAAATTTGTAACCTATGTATCTACCTTTGTGGGGTTCAATCTAATATCTTATCAAATCTTGCCCTATCGTATGACTATCTAGCATTCGCTAGTCGTACCAATGTGATCTACGTCACCCTATCACATGAATATCTATTTTTGTTACTCGTGTCGACACATGTCTTAAGCCACTGTATCATGCAACTATCTAAAGTTTCCCTATCGTCCGGTCATCTAGATTTTGCTACTTACATTGGTACACTATCAAAATGGCCCTATCGTATGTCTATCTAGCATAACACAACTTGCTACCCATACCGACATACCATAAATGGTCTTTATCCATAGGTTGTCTTCATCATCTAACATGCTTGTCTACAGTGTGTGTGCTTGATGTGGCTAAACAACAATTCAGGGCTTTCTCACCGGGGCCAACCCTATGTGGACGAAAACCCCACAAGTAATTTTTCTTTACTTTATCTTGCATCTCCTATTATGGTATGCTCGCTAAATTGGGGGAAAAATGTAATGTCCAAAATTGGCACCCTTGTGTAATTTACCATTATGTAATATCCCTACTTTAGGCAAAACATGAAATTCTACATCATCCTCTGCATCACCCTCCACTTAACCGTATTGCCACCCACCTAAATTCTTGGCCACGTGGTCTAGTTGGTCCATGACGCATGTGCGCCATGGAGACATTTGTACAACACGCATTTTTCCCATGAATCTGCAAGCATGCAGTGAGCCATTCAAGTGTTACAACTACCATCATTGTAGTGTAATGCCTCATGCCACTGCACACCGATGCCAAGATTCGACCATTTATCATTAGAATCCAATTTTTGAGCTTCATTTGGTCTTCTTCACTCACTTTTGGCTCTCTCTATTTCATACTCACTTCATACTTCATTTTTATAGCCATCCTCATCACATTATTGAACTTCTTATTGTATTGGGATGGCTTGCTTGCAATCTCTTGGTCATCCTTGCCTTCACTCCATTGAGATTTGGATTTGTAGTTGTTAAGGGGAGTCAATCACACTATCTTATTTTTTATTTTGTTTAGCATATCATAGTTCTTTATCTAAATCTTGCAATATTATCGTTTGTCTATTTATCTATGTGGTTATCTATCACAGTTATCTTTTCTATTCGGTTGTTGTGGAAGTGGAAACACCAAAACAAAGATCTGACTAAGCCAAGTCTCTAAACAACCACCCAACATTTTTCTTTGTCTTCATGTGTACGGTTTCATTGGATGGAGAAGCAGGGAAACTCATCAATCTCATCAACTTTCTTTGTTTGTGAGTCTTCGTTATTTATTATCTATTTATATCATCTTCATTTCATAGCTTAGTTGCATATTTTTTTGTTTTTTTATTGGCTTAGCTCACTCTTTTATTATTTTGTTGCTTTTCCCACTTTCTGTTTTGTCCTTTGTACCCCGCCTGTACGAGACAAACACGTGTTGCGTTGTTGTTTTTGACCCACACATGAATCTCATGCAGTAAACTTATGGAGCTCAATAATTAGAGTAGATAATTAGCTCTTTTCAATAGTCAAAATATTTGTATCTAGTATAGTTAATTTAGTTCTTTTATCATCCACATCATATCACTTAAGTCTAAAAATTTCCTTCATTGCTTTATTGTCTTGATCCCCTAACGGAACGAAGTGTTAGTTTAAATAAAGTGGTGCAAGCGATAGTTCATCTCTTGAGAATTTAACTGGTCTTGAGATCGGTGAATTTCCCCTTCATTCATATTATTTACCATGTATTACAAGAAGACCCATAATGACTCCATGCCCAAGTCATCTAAAACCTCAAACGAGGTTCAACCTTACTTATACTACATGAAGTACTAAAAAATTAGAGATATTGAGGTCCAAAGGAGAAATGAATAACTGAGTTGAAGATTAAGAAAAAAGCGTGTGAATGCAATCACTTCTCATAAACGTGTAGTTGCATGCATACAAGTTGGAGACGCGGGACTATTTAGAGAACGAAGCAAAATGAAAAGTTTCTCTGCTCTTGATAGAGTTAGAAAGAGGGTACTAAAGAAAAATTCAAAGTTTTGTAGCACCAAAATAGGTAGCACTTATCTAATCTATCAAATTATTAGTGGTAGCTTTCATTTTATGCAGTCTGTCTCAATTAGAAATTAGGATTCCGACCTCTTCTACTAAGTTACTGTAATTTAACCAATCTTTGCAGATTTGACTTTTGGAAATCCAATATTACGAAGAAAAAAAATTAAAATTAATTTCAATGACATGTTATTTCGGCATTGGTCAAGGTTTCAGCATTTGGCTATCTGATATGTCCACATGGTCATTGAATTATTTTTAACATATTCTAATTAATCTTATTCAACCTCTATTACTAAAGATTATTGGTAAATGATTCGCTTATTATCAGGATAGGATTATATTCTGGTTGAATACATATAGCTTTGAGTAATTCATTGTCCTCAATCCATAATGTAGGTGCTTTCAAATTCTAGAAAATAATGTCAAGTTGTTATCTTTAATTCTCGTGGACTCAGGCAATCACGTTGATAACCCATTCAAAAGCCCCATAATGGGAGGTTTAAAAATCCCTTATTGTTAACATCATCTATTATATCTAAAATCACGTTGATCTCAGAATTGAAAATTTATAGGAGTCCCAAGTTGTCAATGGGATATTGACACCAAGAATTTACGCTCAAGTTTTCTTCTCTTCGAGGCCACTCCGCAACTTTTGAGCCGCTTCTATAAAAACAATAAAAAAAATCAATGTATGGATAAAACATTATCCTTGTACTTCATTAATCAATTGGTAATCATTCTAACGTCTGAATATTTTATTCTCTTTTTGAGTTCAAACAATGTGCCAAACATAACTCATCAACAATTTGCCCATGACACAATCCTACCATGATCAAGTACCAAGAAGGAAGCCAAAGCCTTTAAAGACATATTATCAATTTATATGAAGGCCTCTGGACAAAGAGTAAATCCTAACAACTAAGAAGTCTTCTTTCTTAGTACTTCACTGCAAAAGCAAGACAAATCTGTAATATCTTAGGTTATAATATTGGAAACTTTCCATGTAAATATTTAGGGATCCCTATTGATAAAGGAGTTCGCAGCTCCAAACTGTGGGACTCGATTGTAACCAAGATACAAAACAAAAAAGAAAACTGGAAAGGAAAATAGCTTTCTAAAGTAGGCAGAACAACTATGATCAAATCCGTCCTATCAGCAATTCCAACATACCAAATGTCTATCCCTCCTCTACCCTGTAACATTAAATCAAGTTTACATAAACATTTCAGAGGCTTCTACTGGCAAGGCTCTTTGGAGGACAAAAAATAAGCATTAATCAAATGGGACAATATTTGTAAACGAACATCCCTTGGAGGCCTAGGCATCAAAAACATGCAATGGCAAACCAAGGCTCTAGGAGCTGAGTTAGTTTGGCAAATTGTGCACGAATCTAATAGAAAATGGGCTTCCATTCTCCTAAATAAATACTTCCCTAATGCGGACCCCATCAATGTCTTTAGAACCCGAAACCATGTTAAAGGATCTCGTATATGGAACTTCATTATGGACAATAAAGAAATCATTAACAAGAGACTCACATGGGACGTTGGAAATGGTGAGGATGCCCTATTCTGGGAGAACTCTTGGGGAGGGCATACCCCTCTGGATAAGATGGGGATTTCTCCAGTAACAATAGACACTATGACTAGATCCTGGGGCAATCGGGTCAAGAATTATATTTTGTCAGATAATGGGGCACTGTGGAAAGACCTCAACACCATTCAGCTAGATCAACAGGAAAAATAGAGATTAAGAGAGATTCTCAAAGAGACATCTATTTCTCTTAAAAATAGAAGAGATAGACTAATATGGATAGGTTCAAATGATGGAGTATATAGAGTCAAAAATGGTTACCATGCTATTGTCAAAGAACAAAATTTGGATTCTTTAGATATCCCCTTGAATTTATGTAGGAACAAGGCATGTCTTCCTAAGGCAGGCATGTTTCTATGGGCAACCCTGCAAAAAAGAATATTGACTATTGACAGATTTAGGAAGTTAAGTTTTGAAGGGCCATCTAGATGCCCCTTATGTGAATAGCAAGAGGAAATTGTAGACCATTGATTACTAAGTTGTCCCCTTGCGCAAGAATGTTGGGATTGGTTAAGGGGTAGTCTGGGATGGAGTCCAGCTATGCCCTTGGATATTGTAGACTTCCTAAAAGCATGGCCCATGTTAAATCAATCAAGTCTATATAAAGACATTTGGGTCACTGCGTCATCAATAGTGGTATGGGAGCTATGGAAAGAGCGTAATAGAAGAGTCTTTGATAATCGTAAGATGGAAGCTAGATCACTGATTAACAAAATGGAAACCATAATGGTGGAGCTCATTAATAATAGACTTCAAAATTTCATTAACCAAGAAAGTTCCTTTTCATGCTAGGATAATAAGATCAGGAAGAGATGGCAGAGCCTTAACATTCCGCCCCTATTTATTAAAAGAGGTTCCTCCAATAGGAAGGAAAGAGAAAATTGTAAATGGCAACCCCCTAAAGCAGGATGGTACAAATTAAACTTTGATGACGCCTCAAGAGGGAACCCTGGAAATGCTAGAATTGGTTGTATTATTCATGATTGGAATGGAGAGGTCATAGCCAAAAGTGCAAGACCTATTGAACCAACGACAAATAATATGGCAGAATGCTCTGCAGTTCTAGAGGGCATAACACTCTGTAAGAGAATTGGGATAACTAAACTTGAGATAGAAGGAGACTCCCAAATCATCATTAATGTTATCTGACAAAGAAAACTCTCAACTGGAATCTAAACTCCAAATTGGAAGAAGTTATAAAGATTCTAAAAGAGATTCCGCACTTTGAAGTTAAACATATTTACAGGGAAGGTAACAAGGAAGCAGACACCTTAGCCAATTTTGGAGTTGATGGGGCTCAATCTATTGAAATCTATAAAATAATAATGAGGAATATTCCTGGAATAAACAATAGTAGGATCTAAGCTTGGCTATGAAGTCATAAATAGAACTTATAAAATCAAATTAATAGAGTAGTTCTCAATTCCAGGGAGGCAACTCCTCACTTAAAAATCGTAGATATTGTATTGACCCCTCTCTTCATATGAGACAAATAAAATGATTAATTAACCTTTTTACTTTAGCAGAGTTATATCCTTTAGTTTACAATAGCCAACCTAAGTCAAGCTCTTAAATCTAATAGGTCGAACTCTCTTCTCATTTGGGGCTGAATTCTTAAGAAGACCAAGATTTAATATTCTCCCTCATCTAAGCTTTGTCATCTTACGTTTACTATGACAAGTCTCATATATCAACTAGACTTTGCTCTCTTTTTCCTTCTCCTTTATAGGTTTATTTTTAGTTATTTTCCCAAAATTTGAAAAAAGTTTTAAGCATTAATAATTTTCCTCTTAGAACATCCCTTCTGTTATGACTAGCTACTCCTCCCCTTGGCTTCATGTCTCAATTTTGTTCTATCTTTATTTTTAATACTTTTTGACAGGATTTCCCATCCCAGTTTAATAGCTTAAGGAATAGATTATTGTTAGAGCCCTAGTCATTATAGAGGATCCTATCTGCCTGTCAAAATAATAATAGTAACCATTAGAGAACACCCAAGCAAAGCAACATTAAAATTATGAAGGATTTCCAACATCCTGTCAAGATCATTAATGAAGAGGATGATAGGTTTGCCCTTGGGAGAAGAGTGGCCTTCGTAATGTGTGAAAAAAGAAGATCGATTAAATAAGTTAGCATGTCTAGACAAGAAAAATCCCATAACTCGTGCATGTTTTACCATTCTCTTGGCTAATAATTACTATCATTAAATAGGCAGATCGGCACTTCTGTAAGTAAAGAATCATAGCTTGAGAAGAGTAAATTGCAACCATTGAGAGAAGGAATGTTGCAACTACAATCAGGTTTCACACACCAAGGATGTTCTCCAATGTTCGCACCTTCCATGTATCTGTCCATAGGGACATGGCTTTCCTTGGTCCCAATGCTCCAGAAAGATGGAACATAATCTTGAACCCTGGCGATGATCTAACTAGAAGAGCAGTTGAATTGGTATTTGTTGAACCCAAAAGCTCTTAACACGAATCTAGACCCAGCCTCTAGTCCTCAAATATCTAGCTGTTTATCAACTGATAACTCTCCACTGAGATGATAGAACTATTCTAAGTATATTCTGACACTAGATGGACTTTTTTAAAAAATATTAGACTTCTATTTCTTTGTTTACATTATTGAATCAGATGAATTAGGTACTTGGCAACAGTTTAAAACATGAATATGTAGAAACATATAGACATATTAATAAACTTAAGCTTACTATATATATATAGTAGCAGCAATGCATGTATATACATATAAATATATATGCTTATGTTTATAAATATGCCTAGAGTGGTTATGATGATTCTTAATTCCTTGAACAATGGAATGCAAAAGGAAACCAATGTGGCAAGTAGGAAATAGCATCACTGAAACTTAACGTAAAGAACTAGAGATGCAGAGTTATATTGTAATATTTCCTATGTCCTTTCGACTCAATTATAATGAATGAAGATTTCATCTATTTTAATATGCAAAGTTAACTAGTTGTGGAGGAAATTCTAGCAAGCTTTTGTGCAAGAATGGGACGCCAAGTAAAGAATAGGAATCAAATCAAATACAAATCAATGAGAATCTACCAAAGGTAGAAGATGAGTTCAATTTATTGTAAATGTAACTAAGGGAATGCCCTTAGAAAACTATGTATAGAATAGTTTGTATTTCTGCTCTGTAAATGAAGGAATGCCTTCATATTTGATGTGGACTATGGTCCCGAGCTAGACTAGAGGTTTTCTTCTCTGTTCTTTCCTACCAGTGCCCGCACTGAACGGAGAACATGTAATTTTATTGATTAAATAGTTAAATATTTGGGCCTCGGCCTTTTACCGATCAAAAAAAATAAAAACAATTCATCTTCACATTCAGTTTTCTTCAAAAACTCCACGGCACAAATCTACATTTTTTAAATTTCCACTTTTAAAAAGTGCAGTATTACAGAAAATTGTGGATAAGACGTATTGCACGATGAACAAACATTAAAAAGCTTATGCCGTCAATCCTGCCCACCACTATCACATACATGGCGCCGTCTACGTAGCCGACTAAAACACTCAGATTGGACAGTTTTCCACCATTTATTAATCAAATAAAAAATTAGAAATCAATTGCATTGCAATTTTCAATTTATTATTTAAATTGAAAAAATTAGTCTTATCAGATAGGTTCTGTCGGCTGTATAGCCATTTTGTCACATACATTACTACCCATTTACAACTTACCACTACAATCATATCTCCTGACATTAACATTTTTCTATCACTTCCAAACCAAAAACATAATAGATCACTTTCTTTTCTAAATTAAAAAATGCGAGGGCAAGATTTCAGTACAAAATCCAAGTTTCTAAAAATACTCGTATTACAAAGTTTATCCTTCATTCATCTCTAAACTCCTCTATTTTTCACAATGAAAAATGCCAATATGGCAAGAATGATGCTTATAAGTAGGAAAAGAAGATTTCCATCTGCACAGAAAATGCAAATAATTAACTCGTAATGCTATAAACACCATGACTTGCTTTATAGAAGGATTAATAACGTAAGTACGGCTGCTCCCAATTGGAATCAGCAAATCCGAGGGAAATAATCTATAAAAACTGAGGAAAAACATTACCTTTTTGTTTTTGTTCTTCTATTCTAGTCACCCGTGCACTTGAAGCCACCGAGGCAGAAAGCAACATTCTAACATTCATTCCATCTAAGAATGGTTAATTGGACTCCAATAGATAGACTATTTGATGTAAGAAAATCAGTTGGACAAAAATAAGTACAATTGAAAAAATGTTTTTCTAAGAAAATATAATAATAACTAAAGCAGAGAAAAATTAGCTATAACCTTCGACATTCAAAGAAATAAGCTTTTAATGCCTTCGTGATACATATTTTGCAATGCTATATCAAGCTCATATTGGTTGGTTGGAAAGAAAAAATTGAAAAATAACACACTTGAATGTGAAAGCTGTGCCTCTGGAACATACCTTGAATCTCGTGAAAAATCAAGCGTAGTAACAACGCTTAAATGGGCTCTTTTAATTCTCTGATATATACGCATTTTGCTCACTTGAATTACAGAGATGTCACCCTCACAAGTTCCACTGTGCATTCAACAACTTGATTAAAATCCCAACCAGAAACCAAAAAACAATACAAATCCATATACACCATTTTGTCATGCATCTTGATAACTATTTTCCTCTGTTCCTACTACAAAATGTTCATAATGTCTACATTTAAATCAGTTAAAGGATTAAATAAATGATTTATTCTTAATATCTCCCTCCAGTTGCTAGAATAACAATGCTGGTATTATTTTTGCATTTCCCACCTTTTTGTTATTGCAAAGAATCAACCTCAACATGCAGAGCATGAGCGCCTGAATACAAGAGTTGGATCTCAATCTACCATAGAATATTTTCTTTCTTGCTGAGGAGGTTGCAAGGGCCTCCTCTAGAAAGATGAAGGTCCTCTCATGGAATGTTGAGGGAAGCAATATCCCTAACAAAAGAAGGTGGTCTAGGAAATTTATCCAAGACATTCAGATAATAGTTCCATGACTGCAAGTCTTGGCTGGACTCTGCTAGTCCAGAGCTTATTTGGTTCTCCCAGGTCTGAGGAGCCTAGGACCCGGACTCTCCGGGTTTGGCAGAGTCTGGCCAGACTCGCAAAGTCCCAACCCCAGGACTCTGCCGCAGCCAGCATAAAAGAAAAAGCAAAAAAAAAAGAGCTTCAATTGTTTTTAGTTGTCCAAAAGGTGCTTTTATTTGCCTCCCAACCCTAAAAGCTCATTTCTATTGTTTGCAAACACAAAGAAAGAAAAAGAGGCTTTTGAGCAAAATATTGAGGCATTGAAGACCAGACCAACAGATCGATTGAAGAGGAGATAGTGATTGCTGATCATTTGTGCAAGTTAGTAGCTTGCATTCAGGCGCTCATGCTTTTAGAGGAGTTAGTAGCTTGCATTCACGCATTTAGAGGAGTTAGTAGCTTGCATTTACGCATCTTGTGCAAGTTAATAGCTTGCATTCACACATTTTGAACTTTCGATGCCATGGATTTCATATTCCATGAATTTGGTAGACATCTATCACCATGGTTGAAAATCGCACGTGTAAATTGTGATATATCGAGAGTGAAAACCCTCCGGATATAATCGCGGATAAACTCGGGCAATTCTATGATAAACGCACGGCGATTTTAACTACAAAAAATCACGAAAATCACACGGAATTATTCCAAAAATCTCAGCCAAACAAAAAGTCAAAAATGTGAATTGTGGCGAAAAAGTTAAAAACATGAATCGTGTATTAGTTTAGGGTTTTTTCCCTTATTTTGTGAGCCGCAACGGTGAGCAGAAACATTTTTGTTTGTAGCAATTTAGGGTTAATCTCTTCCGACGGCATTTCACTCATCTGCGACGGGCTAATCTCCGTTGCCACTCACTGTTCTTTCAAATTCCAGGTTTGTTTATATTTATTTTACAATAACAACTCACAACTCATTGTTTATATTTATTTTTATTTGTTTATATTTTACAATCACGACTCACTGTGATTATAATATTATAATACAGTGTTTATATGACTGGTAAAATATAATATATTATTTTTACTTTATACATTATGTTTAAACAGTTACTAGTCATATAATTTTACCAGTTATTTTATATTATATTATTTTGATCCCTATTTACTTCATAGTTATATTTATTTTTATATAAATTTTGATATTATTTTTCTATTAGTTAAGATATTATATTATTTTTCATCCAAACTGGATAAGAGCAGTAAGGGTTTTCATCAAAATTAATTGACCTCTGTGGATGAAAATGATTATCTGATAAATTTTGATCTCTGTTACTTCATAGACTTAACTAATATTTGATCTCAGACTTACACAACTATTTGAATTTTGGTGACTGCCCTCTTTAAAAGTTTGATAAATTTTGATCTCGGTTTACTTATTGACTTAGCAAATATTTGATCTCATACATGACAACTATTTGGTGACTGCCCTCTTTAAAAGTTTGATAAATTTTGATCTCAGTTACTTCATTAAATCACCTAATATTTGATCTCATACATAGACAATCATTTGGTGACTGCCCTCTTTAAAAGCCTAATAAATTTTTATCTCAATTACTTCATAAGTTCATAGTTCATATTCATAACTTCATGCTCATAGACTTGGCTAATATTTGATCTCAAACTTATCTAATATCTGATTCTTTATCCTTGGACTTGTAGACTTCCAGTGCCAATAATTGTAGAAAATGGTTGGTGGCAGAACAAGGGACAAATTATGGAAACATGGGACACCAAGAGCAAATCAAGGAGATGTGACTTGTAACCATTGCACTAAACAAATGACTGGGGCATAAGTCGGCTCAAATATCACCTTGCAAAGATTCCATGTAATGATATTACACCGTATGACGGTTGTCCCGAAGAGGCTACAAGGGACGCTTTGGCAAGCCTGGAAGCATATGCACAAAAGAAGGCAGCAAAAAAAAAGGAGAGCAGAGGCCATGGCAGCCCCAATGGGAGATTTTAGTTCTATAAGGTTGCAAACAGGTGCAGGGGCTTCTTCCATTGGGCCACGGATAAAAGGATCGAAAAATGTGGGAAGGCATTATCAAACTTTTGTGTTCCATGTAACACTCTTGGTGCTCAACCCGAATTGCAAGGCACTACATGGAACAAAGAGATGACCGGCAGACAAAGGCGGCAGTTGCAAGATTTTGGTACTACAACAATATTCCCTTAAATGCTTTATGTAGTCCATATTGGGATCAACTGGTCACTGCAATGACCGTGTCTGGTAAGGGGTTCAAGGCCCCAAGTCGTTATGAGGTGAGGGGGTCATTGTTGCACGATGAGGTCCAAAACACTCATTGACTTGTGGAAGAGCAAAGAAGAGTTTGGGAATAGAAAGGTTGCACCATTATATCCGATGGGTGGATAGATGGCAAGAATAGGGATGCTCATCAACTCTAGCTGCTTCAGGGGGACAGTTAGTATTTCTAAAATCAGTTGTTGTCTTCAATCAAGTGAAAAATACAAAGACTTTGTGCAACATGTTGGATGAGGTGGTGGTGGAAGTGGGTAATATTGTCTAGATTGTGATTGATAATGCAACTACATATGTGGTAGCCAGTAAACTTCTGATGGATAGGCATCCCACGTTATTTTGGAGCCATTGTGCTACCCATTGTCTTGACTTGCTCCTTGAGGACCTAGGGAAACTAAGTTGGGTGGAGAAGGTGATCGAAGATGGAAGGAATATCACAAAGTGCATCTACAACCACACATGGGTCCTGAGTCTTATGAGAGAGCACATTGATGGTAAAGATCTCGTGTGATCGGGGGTCACACGCTTTGCTACTAATTTTCTCACCTTGCAAAGCATATTAGCCACATTGCTCATCGTGAAGCAGATGTTTGTGAGTGAGAAATGGTTGGAGAGTCCTTATGCCAAGAAGCCTGAAGCATAAAAGGGTGTTAAGTCTATTTTTGATGTTAGATTTGCCAATTTGATGGAGGAGTTCATCAAAATAAGTTTTCAAACCTTGATTGGTGATTTATTATTTAATTTTCAGATATTGCAATTCGCTGATTTTTGTTGAAATTTTTATGTTGATGGAGGAGATCATCAAAGTAAGTTTTCAAACCTTGATTGATGATTTATTATTTAATTTTCAGAAATTGCAATTCGGTGATTTTTGTTAAATTTTTTTATGTCCAAATGTCAGAACCATTGGTGAGGGTTCTAAGAATGGTAGATGGGGATAAAAACTCCATGGGGTATCTATATGAGGCCATTGCTAGGGCCAAAGATGCCATTCAACACGTGTATGGGTAAAACAAGACCAAATATGAACCCATATGGCGCATAGTCAATAAGAGGTGGAACCAACAACTCCATTAACATATTCATGTTGTTGCCTACTACTTGAACCCCAAGTTTTACTTCTCTAACACCCTTAGAGCAGATGCAGAGGTTTAGATTGGCATGGACACATGTATTCGGAGATTAGTTACTGATTTGAACCTTCAAGACCTCGTACTTGATGAGTTACAAAGCTATAAGAGGGTCGATGGGCCATTGTTTTCTTCACCTGATTGCAAACATAGGAGAGACACCTTGCAGCCAGATAAAAAAGGACATGTGTTTAGTTTTATTATACCATTTATTTCGCTCATTAAGTTTATTGGAATCTTTACCAAATTATAAATGGCATTTTGTTATCCTTGCAGATCTGTGGTGGGAAGATTATAGTGCCACAACACATAATCTTCAAAAGTTTGCCATCCAAATATTATCACAGCACTGTAGTGCTTTTGGTTGCGGGCGAAACTGGAGTGTTTTTTAGGCCATACACACAAAAAAGCGCAATAATTTGACTCAAAAGCGCACAACCTTCGGTTGCATGAAAAGGTGTAAGGGCACGCTTCACATGAAGCACTTGACTTGGATGAGATTTGACTTGGATGAGATTGATCCATATTCAACAAATTGGGTTGCTGCTCCCGATGATGATAATGTGGACGTGGATGTGGATCCTTTCTTGACTAATGATCAGCTAGCTGAGTTCGAGATGGAGGAAGATGACTAGCATGCAGAAGTGGCAGCACATGAGGAGGAACATGAGCTTGGTCACCCATCAGAGGGTTCTATTAAGGCACATATTCAGGCACCTGTTGAGGATGTTGCAACTACTTCAGCACCACACACCCAATGGCACCAATCTCTTTTGAGCTTTAGTGGTAGACGCAGTTTATGATTTCTACTCCTAGTTTTCATTGATACTGAAACTTGAACTTAATATGTATTCAAAAGTTGTAGTTTCATGGAGTTTGAGTTTGATATGTATTGAACTCAATTTTATTCAAATGCTACACTTGTTTTTTGGTATATGATTCTATGTTAATTTTCTAAGCTCTAATTGCTATGTATTTAACTCAACTTTGATTAAAATATGATGG
Source organism: Thuja plicata (assembly GCA_018584345.1). NCBI lineage: Eukaryota > Viridiplantae > Streptophyta > Pinopsida > Cupressales > Cupressaceae > Thuja > Thuja plicata. The sequence continues at coordinate 907,549 of MU225309.1, forward strand.
ACATCTCAAATTAGAATATGTTCTACAAATTTGGTGTATATGTGTGTTTTTAAAAAAAAATTAAGAAAATATATATTTTTAAATGTTCGATAAAAGTGCAGATTTGTCGCCAAGTTTTTGGTGATTCCGAGTTTTTTAAAAATTTTGGGCCGCCCGAGTTATTGTTGAGTCCGAGTTTTTCAACTATGTTTGTCACTATTTATATTTGTAATGTGATATTTAGTTTAACTTATTTCCTTCAGCTAAAGCCTAAAATTTGGATTTATACTTATGTGATCAAGGTAAACTTGTGTATGTGTTCAAAATAGCTTCTTTTGATGACATTATTGTGTCTTTAAGGTTAATTTATTAAAGGATGCATGAAACAAGTTTTAAATCCTCAAAAATCTTTTAATTTCTTTAAGCCTAAGTTTTTGATGAGTATGAGTGTCGAGTACAAGCCTGTGTCAAAAATCAGCTTGTTGAATTTGAGTCGACTCTAAGTCTTGTAGCATTGATTCAGATATTATTCTCATTCAAGACACTAAATGTTGGAAGGAGTATTTTTTAAGTTTATTAGGGAAGCATTGAATTAAATGGCAAGAGAGGTGATTAAAGCTAGAGATGCATCTGGAGGTCTAGGGGTATTATGAAACCCTAGTAGATCAGTGGTTAAATTGGTCAGTTCAAGGGGAAATCGGATGTGTTTCTATTTCCATGGCTTTTTGGGAATATAGTTGGGTTCTTTTCTTATGTTTATAGGCCAAATCAAATGACGAGGAAGTTTTAAGTGTGAAAGGAAGTCACTCAGTGAATCTCTTCTATTGGTGATCAACTAGTTATCCTAGGAGGAGATTTTAACGCAATCCTACCCTCAAAAGATAAGTTTGGAGATATGAAGTGTCTCTAAATCCTCAAGGACTTTAATGATCTGATTCAAGAATCCAATCTATTTGATCTTAAACCCAAGCAAGGTGTATTTACTTGAAATAATATAAGGAAAGTCTTCCATTATACTGCAGAAAGGTTTGATGGTTCTTGATTTCTTCTTCTCAGCACTTGAATGAGTGGGATTCTTCCTCTCTCATTCTCACTGTAGCTAGCTCAAATCATTATCTAATTTGGATGGAGGTAGAGAAGTCTAGTACAGCAGTAAGAGCTTGTTTTGGTTGCAGCTTAAATCGTTAGAGCATCCTGAGTTTCATCAAATGGTGGAGTGGTGGGAAGCTATTAGTGTTTCTCAAAATTCACCTATATTTAGCCTACATCAAAGTTGAAAATATTATTATTTGGATGGAGGTAGAGAAGTCTAGTGCAGCAGTAAGAGCCTGTTTTGGTTGCAGCTTAAATGGTTAGAGCATCCTGAGTTTCATCAAATGGTGGAGTGGTGGGAAGCTATTACTGTTTCTCAATATTCACCATTATTATTGTTCTTGTTCTTGTTCTTGTTATTTTTATTATTTTCTTTGTTATTATGAGTTTTTGTTTTGATTTTTTTGTTTATTATTTAATTTATTTTTATAATTATTTTAGTGCATTGTTACTTTATTTTCTCTTTTTCTTTTATGTTTTTACTTTTTACCTTGTGGTCTCCTTAGTATTTTTGAAAAAAAATTGCCCCTTTTTCTTTTTTAATTGGGTTTTTATTGTTTTCTTCTTTTAGTTTAATTTTTCAACCTTTTCTTCTTGGTTAGTTTCTTTCTTTTTTCTTTATTTTATTTTGAGTTACTTTTTAATTGTATCACCTGTTTAATAGCTTTTTCTTTTGTTTTTATTCTTTTTTACTGGTCAACCTCTAGCCTTTGGCCTTTCCTCGCTCCTTGTACCACTTGCCCCCCTTCTCCCTCTTCTTATCATGTTAGATCTGCAATTTGACTATCTTTATTTCTCTTTGTGCTCTCTTTCATCCCGATGATGGATCATGGAGTGTGATCCAAAATGTTGATGCAAAAACTACATACGCAATCAGATCCAGAAGCATTAGCAACTAATATCATGGATTGTGGAAATCTACTAGAACTAATCGATACCCTTCATGGTAAGGAATTATGGTTCAAAGCGAGACAATTTGAGGCACAAAGAATCAAACTAGCAAAGAAGGTTGCAGATCTAGCTTTTCTCAAAAGATGCAGGGATGCACGGTTGATTCCTTCATTTGTGAAATTATCCCATCAACTATAGAGCATCCACACCAAGAACATATTCCTTCGTAGTAGTTTATCTCTTCTCAGAGCCGTCATCCAATCTACCAGGAGGTTGATGGATCATCTAAACTGCAGGTTGTTTCCCCTTCACCTAGAGCTTTCTTCTTCTCTTAGACCTGATCTTTGGATTCGTCTGGACACTACTTCCCATGCGAGAACCCTCGATCAGTAAGAGATGTGTATCATTAGACAAAAGAACAAATTCACAGCATTGCAACAAAAGCACCGTCGCTCTTTGTGCGCTAGTGCCTCCTCTTGGCACTCTGTCAACCCCTGTTTGAGCCATAGTGCAACGGCGGGTTCCTCTTCCATTTTGTACGGTTCAATCTCACTTTACCCCGCGCCCAAATCGCCTGGTCTCCCAGTGCTCCCATGGGCTTTACCAGGCAACCAGTTGCCTTCGAGGAGCAGCAACACCGACTCCATGGTGCACGGTCCTTTTGTATGCCAAGTTGGTGCCGACTCAGACCATACTCCTTCCTCATGTCGGTCTCTTGCGATGCTGCCTCTCAACACATTCCAACTTGTTTGGATTCTTTGCAAACTCCCTGCAATACTCAAAGTAGCACTGTCAACGGAATCTTTGTGCAAACAAGGAGCCACTCAATTGTTCGCCAACGGTTAGTGGATCAACAACATTTGTTTCTCAACGGCTCTTCCCAAGTCTCATCAAGGACGCATGAGGTAAGAGGTTCTCTTAGATGTATTTCCTCTCTTTGCATTAATTACTCTAATGATCCCTCCTTCACGAAAGCACCTCGAGCCTCCCTGTCTTATCAGTGTCCTCCTTGGTTGATGACCAATACTTGTCTTCCTTGTCTTGTACGTCATCCAAGGTAGGTGTGTTTTCTTTTAATTCCTCTCCTACCAACAATCTTATGTCCCCGTTGTTGTAGGATTCCCCTCTGACGTGTCCTTGTGTTGTTGTGTCTGATCCTTGTCCTGTGAGCGTGTCACCTGTTATCTCGTGCAACACTTTTAGTCATTCTTCCTCCGATATTAATCTCTCTTGCTCACGAATGGGATAGCAAGTTAGTCACTAATCTTTCCAACACTGTCCTTGACCCCTTGGCTTTCAATTTCTTAAAGCGAGGCATGGGGTTCGCCTTAATTCCTTGTTTTATTCCTCTTGTAGATTTTCTTGTTGAGATTGAGAATATTGCTCGTTCTCTTCCAACTAATATTGCTGAAGAGGGCAGACAAGATTGTGCAGTTGCCCTTAGACGTGCAAAGCGTACAAGATGGAACGTCCTAAAAGCTGAAATCTTGGCCTTCAACCAATTAATTCAAAGTAATGACATTATTATTTCCAAAGCTGACAAGGGCAATGCCACGGTAATCATGAACAAACAAGATTATATTACCAAAATGTTGGACCTCCTCTCACATGAGTAGCTATAAAGTATTGGCTCGAAATCTTTGTTCCAAAATTGTAAAAAATGTCAAGTCTGCTATAGTGTGCTCCTCTTTTGATGATGCTACCAAGAAGCGTCTTGTCCCCTCTAAGGAAGTGACACCTTGCATCTATGGAGTATCAAAAATCCACAAAGAGGGGACTCCTTTGAGGCCCATTGTTGACACCATTGGCTCTCCCACTTACCTTTTGGCTTCTGATCTTTCCAATATCATCAAGCCCCTGATCGGTAAATATGATTCCTTTATCAAGGATTCCTCTCATTTTGTCAAGTTTATCAAGGACTCTAAATTAGACAACACTGACCTCTTGGTGAGTTTCGATGTTCTTTCCCTCTTTACCAAGGTTCCCATCCTTGATGCAATTAATATTGTTAGTCGCGAGGTTAATGCAAAAATTGCTACCTTGGTTGAACTATACTTAAGGCCTACTTTCTTTACATTCCAAGGCATCATCTACGAGCAAGTGGATGGTGTGGCTATGGGCTCTCCTCTCTCGCCTGTCATAGCTAATCGGAGTATTTCGAAGACTTAGCACTTTCCTCTTACCCCCTCAAACAAAAGTGATGGAAGCGATATGCTGATCACACTAATGTGTGTTGGTCCCATGGCCTTGACATGTTGGAGGATTTCCATTCCCACCTCAATAGCATTAGCTCGTGCATCTCCTTTACGAAGAATTGAAATCTAACAACCAACTCGCATTCCTTAGTGTCTTGATCATCGAAAATCCTAACGGTTCCCTTGGTCATCGTGTCTACCGTGAAGCCACTCACACTGACCTTTATCTTCATGCCTTTTCACATCACTACCCTCACCAAAAAGTTGGTGTCCTTAAAACCTTAAGCATTCAGGACTTACCGCATTTGTGATGGTGACAATTTAAACCAAGAGCTAGACCATCTTCGTCATATCATTAGACTTAATGGGTACACCAATAAACAAATTGCTAGAGCCCTTAGCCAAGCCAAATCTAGGTTCCATTCCAATTCCTCTATTCCTCTTTCTGTCGATCTCCCCAATGTCTATCTTCCTTATATTGAAGGTATCTCTCACAAAATTTCCAAGTGCCTTAAAGCCCTTCTCCCTCGTGAAGAATTGTCTTCCTCCTCTCAGAGACTCTAGGGAGATTCTCTCTGAATCCGGAGTCTTCAAAGTAACACGTTCATGTGGGATACCGTATATAGGTGAAACTAGGCGCTACTTTGATACTAGAATCAAAGAACATGGAGCCGACATCAAACATGCGCATGTTTTTAAATCTACCCTTGTTGACCATTCTGCATCTACTAAACACCACATTTGTTTAGAGGACACAAAAATCCTATGCAAGGAAGATAACTTCTTCAGGAGAAAGCTAAAGGAAGCCATAGAAATCAGCAAACACCCCACTAACCTCAATCATGATGAAGGATGGGGCCTTAGTACTTCTTGGCAACCTTTACTCTCCAGTATCTACTGTTGTGAAATCAAGATCGTTCTATAGAGAATATATGAGTGTTGTACTGAAATAGATTACCGTTGTGATTGATCTTTTCACCAGCCATCGATATGCATTTATATCCTTTGAATAGTCGTGTCTATGAAGAGCCATGAACATATGTGACTTATGCTATGTAGGGTCATGACCCTTCATAACCGATTGTTAATATTAACTGCATTGTAACATATATAATTATCAATTGATATATGTATATATATATATATATATTGCCATATCTGATCGTAGCTATATCTTAACACTCCCTCTTAGCAAGAGAGGATCAGACTAGGTGTCATCACAATCCCCGACTTATTCGGAACTAGATTTTAGTGATAACTAAAACATAACTTCATATCAAGATATCCGACACAGCTCGGGACATTAATATATAATGTACTCATCCTGATAGAAGAATTATCGCAATCCCCGACCAATTCAGAACTAGATTTAGCGATAACAATCAAGATATCCGACACATTCCGGGACAGGAACTTAATGTAGTCTAATCTTGATTCACATGTTATAATCCCCGACCAATTCGGAACTGGATTTAACAACTCCAAAAATTTAGTGTCAAGACTAGTGACTACAATACATAGTCATACCTGACACTAGGTTAAGCTATTGTCTAAGTCGTCACCTAGCAATAGTAACCCAACACATATGAAAGATCGTCGCCTTTCATAATATAACACAAAATGAATGGGCCCATAAAGTCACACATATGACATCCACCTTGACTCTTCTCAGAGGGTGGATCCACCATGGCTCATCCCAGAGAGTGGAAACCAAGACTTCCACCTTAGACTTGTCTATCAAAGACAAGAATCATATAAGATACAAAATAATGGATCACTGAAGCTGAAACCTTCTTTTCAGCTAAGGCTTTACTCCTCAACATACCAAGGTTATCTGAAAGTACACAATCTTCTTTCTAGAAAGGGGCTTGGTAAGAATATCGGTTATTTGTTCTCCATTGAATTGTATTTGTTTGCACTGTCTCATAGTCTTGGTGAATTCTGAGCTTACAAAGTATACACCATCTTGACATGGTACACTCCCTCTGAATTTGTATGACCAAGATCCTGGGGCGCCAACTTAATTTGATCTTCTAGCTTCTCCCTCTGACATGGAAGCATAGCCTTCTCATATGGTAATAATCATAATTATCTGCTACAATTTCTTGATTACTAGAGAACCAGCAAAACATGGTCTACTCCCTCTGAATCAAGATCCTCGAATGTCCACCAATGCAGATCCTTTAGCTTCTCCCTCTGTCACGAAGGCATACCCTATTTATATACTCAACTCAGTGTCATTGTAGGATGTCACTTCATACCTTCCTTCCTGAGAGAGCCAATATGAATAATCTAAATAGTCATAAGGTTACATCGGCTAGCATAAGATGCATTTTGATCTTTTCCAAGGCCACAACATTAACACTCCCTCTTGGACTTGAGGGAAGATAATAAAGACCTCTAGTATGATGTTTATCTCAATGAGTTGTAGTCTCATGATGTATGGAATGCCTTAATCAAGAATTCTATCCACGTGCATCTCATCGGCAATTCTATCCACAAGTTCCCACTACTATAATCTAAGAATTGTTTTACCTTCAATAGTGAACTCCCTCTCAATCAATATGATCGAGTTTGTCAAAAGTTGACTGTATCATCTGTTTTCTTAGAAGCTAAATTTCACCAACTTCTTGACCTTTCTGAAGATGTCATACTCCCTCTGAATCTGTGGATTTCATATGCTTTTGTCCTGAAAGTATGTCTGAGATAGATTACGAATAATTCATAAAGCTAAACTATCCCGAACATAAAAATGATAGAAGCATACAAAATTTATTATTTAATGAATTACAAACTGAAAATTCATATGGATTAATAAAACTTGAGATACTTATCTTTTCAAATATTTTTCAGTACTTCCTTTCGTAAGGTGAGCCCATTAATACGATACTTGTACCCATCGTCCTTCTTCATAACATATCGGTTTCATTCTGATCCTTATGTTAATTTTCTTCTTTACTAATCACATCTCATTATGATAACTACCGATTAGATGTTGACTTCATACATTATCGGTATCTGATTATATTAATCATTTATTACTATCCCACCTTGTACTATTCCTTTTTTCGATTAACTTAGATAGTTGGGACAATTTCTTTAACTTATCCTTCTCACTTCATGGAATGATGCTATACATGATATAAATGATGTGTGTAACCAATTTATAATGCTTTCAACAATGTTTTTGATATGACTTATTTGTTTAGTCACACCAATTTCTGAGATAACCACCAAGCGTAGATATCTCTATCATCGCATCTTCTTCCCTCTAAAGCTTGTTTGTACTATTATATATGTTTTTGATTAAGTAAAACAAGTTTTACAGGGTTCCTGAAACTCGAAACAGAGTTGAAAATAAAACAATACGCCCAGTCTTAAACGAAACAGAAACAAAAGACAGAACAAGCCAACATAGGCCAGAGCAAAAAACTAACAAAGCTTCTAAAAAAGCAAATAACACAGGGACAGCGAAAAAGACCAGGGACCCTCAAGATAAGTCCACCATCAGGGTGACCGCCTTGGCCTCAAGCAGCTCCAATTAGCAGCTGAATCCTTGATCTTCTGGAGATCGATCGCCATATCCTTATCCTTTATCTTCTTGGTTCTGGCTCTAGTTCTCTTGTCAGGACCCTGATCAATGTTCTATTCTATCTCCACATCCATGTTGGCCGCATCCGTCCCTTCTAATTTTTCCTCCAGCTTCTCGATGATAGTCTTAGTGTGTTGTTTGGACGCTCTGAGGATATTATAGCTCTGTTCCGCTATGTTTTTTAGGGTAGCTTCGACCCTAGTCATATTGTCCTATTATATATGTACTATTATATATGTTGTTGTCTATATTGACCAAACATATACTTGTATCACCGATGAATCATATCACCTTTTGTTATATCCACGTGTCTATAGGCAAACATATTCGATCTTCATTGCGCTGATTTCCACAGTTGTAAATTTTCTTTATTATGTTTTAGATACTTGCCCACAGGGAGAACTTTCTATTGCGCGCAGGTTGTGGGGTTAACTTCAATGCCAAGAAATTTACATTTTTCTTAAAATTTTAGTAAGGCCCTTTTAACAATTCCATTCTTGTGCAGCTACAGTGCGATGGTTGTGCTAGTGCATTTTACATTTGTGTCTAACAGGAGCAGCCGTAGTGGTCAACATTCCCAATTCCATTGTTTTGATGGATATCTATACATTGTTTCAAATCTCCAACCTTGCCCAGGCAAGGAAGATGTTTTGCATCTGCTAATTGCATTTGCCCGAGTTTAGAGTCTTTTCACAAATCAATTATTTTCACAAAATAACATTTCTTTTAATTATCGTGTTTTGACAATTCACATGCCTTAGCTTTAATTCCACGTTTTCCACTGATTCAGTGCTCCAAAGCTTTTACCTTGCGTGGGAAGAATGCTGGCATATGTATGGAAATACAGTCGTACACTTGCTAATTGCAATTACCAAAGCCTTTCAAATAAATGTATTTATACTTTCATTGGAGATCCCACATTTCGAACGCATATCTGTAGATTGTAGCTGCTTTGAAAGTTTTTTATTTTTTATTTTTAATTTCCATTGTGTGGATACGGCAATAGCAGCTGCATCCAATCGTTCACCGCTTTGATGGATGTTGATGTGTTGTTCCAAACTTTTTAGCTTTAGCATATGCCCTAAGACTTAGCTTTATACCTGTTGTTTGTAATTTTCAATAAATACATTTCGTGCATATCCATTGAGTATTTGAAACCATAACTTCAATAGAAATTCCCCAACGATGGTAAATATGTATTATTTAGCAGCAAATAATTCATTTTATAATAGCTGAAGCGGCTCCATCTGTTGTGATGGGTGTTTATACCTGTTCCAAAACTCCAATTTACGCATAAATATGTGGCAAAGATTGTTGAATTTATTTTCACACCTGTAGACTCCATTCCCTTGAAAGTTTTGGTGGCTCTTTTAATCAAATCCTTCTATGTATATCCTTCCTTATATGGCTTTGGTGGATGTTCAAAAAGCTTCAATGTTGGAATTTCATAGGTGAGGAGAGTACTGGTATATGAAACAGTCTATAAAGCTTTCTTTCCGTTATAATTATTTTGTGCATATCCAACATTTGATATTGCATATGAAATGTATTTGTTTAGTAGCTTATAATTATTTTGTGCATAGCCAATTTATCACTGATTGCTTGTGAATATATTTTATTCTCTTATAGGTTAGGCTCTGATACCATGTTGTAAAATCAAGATCGTTCTATAGAGAATATATATGAGTGTTGTACTGAAATAGATTACCGTTGTGATTGATCTTTTCACCAGCCATCGATATGCATTTATACCCTTTGAATAGTCATGTCTATGAAGAGCCATGAACATACGTGGCTTATGCTACGTAGGGTCATGACCCTTCATCACCGATTGTTAATATTAACTGCATTGTAACATATATAATTATCAATTGATATATATATATATATATATATATATATATATTGCCATATCCGATCGTAGCTATATCTTAACATCTACAACAGTGGACGTCTCCATCCTTGAAGGTGCCACTCTATGTTGTGTTTGCGGGCTTTTCTCCTAACCCAGACCTTGTCGTGCTCGGTTGCTTCTCTCTTCCCCATCCTTGTCTCGTTCCCCACCTTTAGGCACGACATGTTGCCCCCCTTGGTCGCCTTCTTCTTCCTCCCCTGTACTTGTTTTGTTTTCCCCTTTCTCTTTTGGCATTTCTTTTTTTCATCCTTCTCTCATGTGGCATTTCTTCTATGACTCATTAGTTATCCTTGGCTTTGTGTTTCTTTTTATCTCTTTTCTTTGGTTTTTTCCTTTTTGTTTGCTAGTTTTCTTTTGGCTTTTTTTTTTATTTTTTGTGGATAGGTTTTTTATTGTGTTTTTTATGTTTCTCATTTGTTTATTTATTTATTTTGTATTGCTTTCTTTATATTATTATTAGCATTAATATTATTAGTCATAATGTTAATATTCATTTTTTTACTTTTAAGTTTTTAGTGTTGTGGTGTTGTTTTTGTTAAGTTTTTAGGATTGCTGAAAATTTAATAGCACTGCATGTGTTGTATGTGGTATGTGTTTTTCAAATGCAACAATCTCTCTTTCATTTATATTGAGAATGAGACTAGGAGAGACATGTCCCTTCATGGGACATGTCTATTCACTATTATTGAGATTAATATAATGACAATTGATTATATATATATATATATATATATATAGAGAGAGAGAGAGAGAGAGGCATGTCCTTGAAAGGACATGCCTCTTCCCATTAATTATAATTTAATCAATCTTATAATGTTTCATCAATCAATTATTAATTTAAAATAATATAATAGATTGATATTGAATATTAAATTTCATATGATTAATAATAATATAACATATATAATATATTATTATTAATCAACATATATTATATGTATTCTAAATGATCATACGAGTGAAGCTACAAACATTAACAATCCCTCTAAGCTAGGGAGGATGATCAAACAAAATGTGTAGTGGTCTCCCGTGTCAACACTTATGACCCTCACCATAGCTACATAAGACAGCAACACTCCCTCTTAGCTAGGGAAGATAAAATTCATCAAAATGCAATTCACAAAAGATCTATTACTTTTAAGACAAAAGATATCACTTCATCGTGATATCAAGAGATACGGTCTGACCAAGAATATCAAGTCTCACGATATACACCATAACTCAAAAAGTATTTTAGATATCACCTCAATATGATATCAAAGATATGGTCTGACCAAGAATATCAAGTCTCGTGATATTCACCATAACTCAAAAAGTATTTTAGATATCACCTCAATATGATATCAGAGATATGGTCTGACCAAGAATATCAAGTCTCATGATATTCACCATAACTCAAATAGTATTTTAGATATCACCTCAATATGATATCAGAGATATGGTCTGACCAAGAATATCAAGTTTCATGATAGTCACCATAACTCAAAAATGTCCTATAGGTAATGTGCACATGTACCCTCAATAATACTTACCATAGGAATATTTATCATTTATCGTCTATCATGATCTGTTTCAGCCATCACAAAATGTCTATCACAATAGAAGATCATGGCCTGTTTAAAGAACTCAATCCACCATGCAATATATCATCTATCATGATCTGTTTCAGCCATCATAAGATGTCTATCACAATAGAAAGCCATGGTCTGTTTAAGGAACTCAATCCATCATGCAAGATATCATCTATCATGATCTGTTTCAGCCATCATAAGGTGTCTATCACAATAGAAGGCCATGGTCTATTTTAAGGAACTTAATCCACCATGCAACATATCATCTATCATGATCTGTTTCAGCCATCATAAGATGTCTATCACAATAGAAGATCAAGTTATTGTAAGATCGTCACCTTCTAATAACTCTAACAAATACAAGTGATAATCATTTGGAAGTCGTCACTTCCTCATGATTTACACAAGGGGCAGGCCCATTAAAAATATGGAGTCACACACATGACATCCATCATGCCTCAGCGCATAGGCTGGAAACAAGGGATTTCACCTCGAACTTCTCTCACAGAAAAGAACTCATTGAGCAGATATCAATATGTTGATCTTTTTATCAAAGTATGCTTAAGATGAATTGTCAGACTCTCTTTGAGTCTGATTCCAAAGTTACCTCTGAAGAATCAGACTCCCTCTGAATCTAATATCAATCTTCTTTTTCATGCAAGAGCAACTCCGGAAAAGATCAAGGCAAATAGTTCTTATAGTACGTATAGATATACAGATGAGAGAGAGACTATAATGAGTAGATAAATGTAATATTCAAGGATAACAAATACTTATCTGTGCATCAACATATTTGAGAGACATCTCCCCTTTGAATTATCTCCCCACTAAGAATAGTTCAAATGGAAATGTAACATTGGTTATTATTGCCCCCCCCCACAATGTACAATTCCCACTCTTATATCATTGAGCAATTCTCACGTCTTCTTGTGAAATGACTTGATTGCTCCAAGAGAGGTGACACTATAATTAATTCTTGCTTTCTAAAAAGATACACCCTTCCTTGAATACGTGCTTCTTTGTTAATGCTTGACAATGATCATAACAAATTAATCTCTTTAATGAAAGTCGCTTTCAGGAATTTTACATAGACCCGTACACAGTTGGTCATAACTTTTGAACCCGACACTTTCTCTCCAATCGCTCCGGTGAAATTCTTTGAAATTTGTTTATCACCAACATATCCAAAATGCAGAAAAATCCAACGGTGTATTTGGGAGATATGGTCCCTGTACTGAGACTTTATTTTCTGATACAGTCACACATTCACCATCAACAAACTACTCTCTTACATTTGCAACCTGGCTCTGATACCATGTTAAGTTTTTAGCTAAGTTGTCGATTCGGGTGCGGATGCGGATGTGGGATGCGGGTGCGCGAATGCGTGAAAACGTTTTTTGGGGGGATGCGGGTGCGTTTGGATGCATTTATATATATATATATA
>MU225309.1:926540-982748 GCA_018584345.1 Thuja plicata
TGGGTTGCTCCTCTTGACGGTGATGATGTGGATGTGGATGTGCATGTGGATCCTTTCTTGACTAATGATCAGCTAGATGACTTTGAGATGGAGGAAGATGACTGGTATGCAGAAGTGGCAGCACGTGAGGAGGAACATGGGCTTGGCCATCCATCAGAGGCTTCTGTTGACGCACCTATTCAAGCACCTGTTGCGGATGATGCAACTACTTCAGCACCAGCCACCCAGCAGCAGCAATCTCTTTTGAGCTTTAGTCGCAGACACAATTTATGATTTATATTTCTAGTTTTCATTGATACTGAAATTTGAACTTAATATGTATTCAGAAGTTGTAGACTTGTAGTTTCACGGAGTTTGACTTCGATATGTATTGAACTTATTTTTATTCATATGTCGTACTTGTTTTTTGGTATATGATAATGATTCTATGTTTTCTGCTAAGTTCTAAATTCTAATAGTAATTGCTATGTATTTAACTCAAAACTTTGATTAATATATGGTGGATATCTCAAATCAGTATTTATTCTACAAATTTGGTGTTTAAGTGTGTTTTTAAGAATATTTTAAGAAATTATATATTTTCAAATGTTCGATAAAAGTGCTGATTTATTGCCGAGATTTTGTCGAGAACGAGATTTTCAAAAAAATTGGGTCCGTCGAGATTTTGCCGAGACCGATATTTTCAACCTTGGTTTGAAAGACCTCCTTTAGGGTCGTTTTAGGTCGTTTTAGGGTTTAGAAGAAAAAAATAGATTGAAAAAATATATTTTGCACATGTTTTAAAGTGCCTTTAGTGAAAAAAATGAATAAAAAAATGTGTTTTTATTGGTTTTCTGGGCAGTCAGTCTGCAGATGCTCTGTGGATGCCTCCCGGAAGCACATCACAGGCATCCGGATGCATCTGGATGCCTGCCACAAGCATCCATACGCATCTGCATGCCTCTGATGCGCATCCGGGCGGCATCCATAGGGCATCCGCGCCCGATTCCGCCTCAGCGTGCATCCGCTCCCGCATCGAACGTCTGGAGGCCCCCATCGCTATCTTAGATTTTTAGGATTGTTGAAAATGTAATAGCACTACCTGTGTTGTATATAGTATGTGTTTTTCAAATGCAACAATCTCTCTTTCATTTATATTGGGAATGAGACTAGGAGAGACATGTCCCTTCATGGGACATGTCTATTCATTATTACCTAGTTACCGATGCGGGCTCCTGGAGGCTCGATGCGGGAGCGGATGCGGGCTGATGCCGAAGCGGGAGCGGATGCGGGGTGGATGCCCTGTGGATGCAAGGTAACTCATAAAAAAATTAAAATTAAAATATGCTACCGATTATGGTTCGTCGTCAATATCCTTCCATCCATTATTTGTTAAGTGGGTATCGCTGATGATTGTGTCCACGTAATATTATATTTAAATTTTAATTATTACATTCATTTATTAATATTATTTCATTCATTTATTAATATTATTTCATTCAATGAATAATAATAATCGATATGGAATAAGGTTATAATCAATATTCCTCGTTGCTCATATATATTATTATTTAATTATTTATATTTAATTATTTGATATATATTATTATTTAATTATTTATAAATTATATTTAATTATTTGATATATGTTATTATTTAATTATTTATATTTAATTATTTTATGTAATAATATATATTATATATTTATATTTAATTATTTATATTTATATTTTATTATTTTATTATGTTGTTATTTATATTTATATTTAATTATTTTATATATATTATAATATACATTTTATTAATGTTACAATATATTTCAAATGTATGAGAACTCATTAAATATAATATTTACACAATATATATATATATATACGCATCCAAACGCATCCGCATCCCCCCAAAAAAAAATTTCACGCATCCGCGCACCCGTCTCTCGCATCTGCACCCAAATCGGTAACTAAGCATTATTATTGAGATTAATATAATGACAATTGATTATATATGTCTTTAGAGAGGCATGTCCTTGAAAGGACGTGCCTCTTCCCATTAATTATAATTTAGTCAATCTTATAATGTTTCATCAATCAATTATCAATTTAGAATAATATAATAGATTAATATTGAATATTAAATTTCATATGATTAATAATAATATAACATATATAATATATTACTATTAATCAACATATATTATATGTATTATAAATTATCATACGACTGAAGCTACAAACATTAACAGTTTTTATTATTATTTTAATTTTTTTGGTATTATTTTCTTTTTTATTTTATTATTATTGTTATCTTTTTTTAGTTGTTTTTATTATTATTTTTAGTTTTTTGGTATTATTTTTATTATTTTCTTTGCTATTTTTATTATTATTGTTATCTTATTTTCTTCTTTGTTATTATTATTAGCATTATCATTATTATAATTGTTGTCATTATTATTGTTATTATTATTTTCTTTGTTATTATGGGTTTTGTTTTGATTTTTTTGGTTATTATTTAATTTATTTTTATCATTATTTTTGCACATTGTTACTTTATTTTCTCTTTTACTTTTATGTATTTACTTTTTACCTTGTGGTCTCCTTTGTGTTTTTTTTAAAAAAATTGCCCCTTTTTTTTTGTTAATTGGGTTTTTATTGTTTTCTTCTTGGTTAGTTTCTTTCTTTTTTCTTTATTTTATTTTGAGTTAGTTTTTAATTGTATCACTTGTTTTCTAGCTTTTTCTTTTGTTATTATTCTTTTTTATTGGTCAACCTCTAGCCCTTGACCTTTCCTCGCTCCTTGTGCCACTTGCCCGTTCTCCCTCTTATCTTGTTAGATCTGCAATCTGACAATCTTTATTTCTCTTTGTGCTCTCTTTCATCCTGATGATGGATCACGGTGTGTGATCCAAAACGTTGATGCAAAAACTACATACGCAATCAAATCCAGAAGCATTAGCAACAAATTTCATGGATTGTAGAAATCTACTGGCATTAAAGTTGAAAATGTCAAAAAGAAAATGAAGGATTTGAAGTATTGAGATTTTAGCCTTTAGGTGATATCATTGTAGAGAAACAAGCTATTCATAAAGCATTGGAGGTTAATGCTTGTAAAATTCAATATGAAGGATTGACAAATGGGCTATTAGATTTGGAAAAGAAGCTATTGCTTATACAGGGAAATATGTTGAAGATGGAAGAAGTCTGTTCGCATCAAAAAGCTACAGACAAATGTGTGTAGTTAGGGTGATACAAATTCAAAGTATTTTCATGTGGTTTCTTATGCTCATAAACAAGGCAAAAACTATTTCTCTAATTGAGGATGGTAATGGGAGCACTGTTATAGCACAAGGGTAATAAGGCAGAAAGTAGTGAGATAATAAAATAAGGAAGGTAAATGGCTCCTTTCAATAAGGACAAGGTGTACAATGCGGTTTTCCAAATAAAGACAAGGTGCATATGTGGCTTTTGGTGTGAAGTGGGGTAGTACGCCTAGTCGAGATCGTCTGTTTGCTAGCTTTGTTCAAGAATTCTGGGACTTATTGGGGTAGAATTGTAATGTCCCATGTTCAGTCCTATGCGATTTGGGACTGATTTCTTCAAAATTAAATACAACAGGCTTCTTTCCTACCTTAACTTGTTCACAATTCTATAAATGAATGTACTGAATGTTATTCTGCAGTAGTTGTTTTGCTATCATTAATTCTGATATGCATATATTGATATTCAAATATTATTTCAATGTAATGGACTCTGATCTATAATTGTATAGGCTTTATCACTTTGATGTTAGGGAGTTAATTTTATTGTCTCAGATATGATGGTATGAATTATGCAATTAATCTTCTTATCATTTATGGTGATGAAACAATAATTGCTTTTCCTGACAATACTTTGAAAGTTTGCAATGCTGCAGTTTGGTCTGATATACTGATTTAGGTGCTGTCCTTGAGTAAGGTCTATATATATAGTCTTAAGGAGGCCACTTCTCATTTAGTATGGTCCAATTATGAATAAACTTAGAAATAGAAATATTTGATGCCAGGTATCCTTATCTGCTCAGCATCCACTATAGATATATGTTATAAAGTATATTTGGATATGGATTCATAAAGAGGTGCAAACAACTTATTGATGGGCCCGTGTTAATGGCAATAGACGCCTTTGAATGGATCTATGCGACCCGGAGATCTTCATATATATTTTTAATAATGCTCCATGTTCCCAGGTAAGGTCCTCCCTAATTTCTCGATGCCCACTCACCGTATGGGAATAATTGATATCCATGTTGCCTTATATGACAATGCCTCTAAGCAGCTCATGCGGTGGACACGATGGTTCTATGAGCACCACTACCCCTTTAACGATTATAATTTATTTTAAAGACACCCGATGAAGTAAGATCGCCGTACATATTGACTCCTTAGACTCAGCATCAATAATCTTTAATCTTGCTTCAATCCGTATTAGAGCTTCCTATCTAATGGCTCTTGTAGAGCACTTAAGATCTGAATTTGAATATATATATTAATCTGTAACTACCACTCATTCCATTATGATCCCTATTCCTTCTTACAACCCGTCACTTATACCTTAATTTGCAGCCAATCATCCCCTTTCAAGACGTGTCTCTTCAGACATAATAATTTGTTAAAGACTTTGAACTATTAGTAGAGGGATATTTACGGAGATGAGTAACTCCGCCACTTTATGATAACCATAATCCAAGAAGAACGTAATGATATGCCACTAGCAAAGTATGGTGTCCCACAAAATTATTGATAGATTGCTTTGACCTGCTCGAACTGGAGGAGTCTGTCATTGCAATAGAAGGGTAGTGTGTATCTCACATTCCTGAAATCGGTATCCGCAAGAGCAAGCAATTTCCATAGTTATGCCTAATTGTTCACGGTAATATTTGAGTCAACCCATTATAATTTATAATCGATAAAACCAATTGACATCTAGCTTAAGAAATATTTGAGAATATATAATTTTATTAATATACTATATTATTAATGATATATTATATTATATTATTATAGATTCTGGTTAAAATATAATTTTTTATTTTTTATTTTATTATTTTTATGTTTAATTTAATTATTAGTTATTTATTTTTAGTTTTAGATTATTATTCAATGCCTCCAAGGGGATATTACAAGGATATTATGGAACCTTTAAATGAATCCATCAAAATTGAAATGATTGAGATAACTGATATATAATAAAGGAGTGAAAGACTCCTTAAATAATAGATTACAAAAAACCTTTCCATAATGGAAATGATCGGCAACTCTGAAAGCAAACTAAATTGAAAGAAACAAAGTTTCTAATTACTAACTGACATAATTGACCATTATACTAAATATCACAATATTATTTTAATCTACTAAACAAAATATTAATGACACCTGGTCGAGATTGTCAGCTTGCTGGCTTTGTTCAAAAATTCTAGGACTTATTAGTATAGAACGTTACGGAACCCTTAAATGAATTCATCAAACTCAACATGGTTAAGATAATCAATATACAATAAAAAAATGAAAGACTCCTTAAAAAATAGGTTACAAAAGATCTTTCCATAACAGAAACAATACAAAAGATCTTTCCATAAAAGAAACGATCAACAACTCAAAAAGCAAACTAAATAAAAAGGAAACAAAGAAAGCTTCTAAATACTGATTGTGAAAGATCCCCAACCGTCTTATACACCGAATTCTGATTTTTGTATAGATTTTCTCTACGTTTCTGAATTTTATTTTTTTTCCAAGGTTTTTTTGAATTTCTTTTTGTTGTTTTCTGATAAGATGAATGCAATGCTTGAATTGACTAAATACTGAAAACAAACTAACACAAATTAATTCACACTAAGAGAGCGAATAAATCCATACTTATTTTTTTTACAACTCAAAATCTGATTACATATTGTACCAGGCTGTACGGATCTGGGAATGTATGGACAGCAACAAATTTGATATATTTATCTTGCAATTCTGACCTCTCCATAGTTGTTCCCAATCTGCTGGTGCCAATCCAATGAAATCCTGACTTCCTAAGCTGGCTAGTGCTGTTCTACACTCACGTCTAGCTAGGAGGCTGTGGGTACTTGTTGTAGCTGTACAGCTAGGGTTTGCAGGCTAGAAATGAAATTCATCTGTTGTTTACTCTCTTATCTGCAATATGATAACTGAGATCTGCCCCAACAAGTCTGATCCAAATAGATTCTTCAATAAAATCGATGCCCCTTTGATTCTAATTCTGATCAATGATGAATCATGTCACCAAGAGAGCTGGGTTTTCGTCCAGCTCCCTATTCTCTTACGAGTTTCCATTCTTGGAAGCCAAACTGTTGTTCAAACCCTTCTCAGAGCTCAAACCCCAAAATGCTGAAGTAAAAATGAAAACCTGAATGAATGAAATGGCTGCCCCAATCCTCTTTTATTTCTTTACATTTTCCCTCCAAGAAGTTTGAACCATTTTAGGGTTTTCACGATTTATTTTAATAAACTTTATTGAATTATATTTCTCCTCTAGAGGTTGGAACCTCTTGAGGGCCTTATTGCTCACTAATAAAATGGCCACCTCTTAATAACAACTTATAACTTACATCTCCTAGGGAAGTGTGCCATGGAGGTGGCAACTTTATTATATTTTATTATAATATAAAGTGACTTGTGTTTTGGCTTGGGCAAGTAGTGATTTGTATGGTAAGTTTTATGTTTCTGCGGTGTATGTTGAGCTGGTGTGGTAGACTTTTGGGGACATTTGGGTTCCCTTGTGGAAGCAACATTGGTATAAGTTCTCATGGCCCAAGTGCAATTTTTTCATGTGGTTGGTGATTCACAATCGGTGTCTTACTTAGGATAATTTATGTGCTTCACAAGGATACATCCCCTGCATTTTTTTACCCGCACCCATCCTAGGGACGGAACAGGGACACAGGCACGGATTTTGTTCATCCACCAAACCGTCCCTTTTTGTCAAAAAACGGGACCATCCCGAAACATGTAGATAAAAATGAAACAGCACAGGGTGACGGAAATCAGTATCGGGGACGACATTGTCATCCCTCGTCCTTCCCCGATACTGATTTCCGTCCCCTTTTTCGCAGCTGGACAGTGGATGGTTAAAGATGGAAAAAAAAGCATTTTTTTAATTTTAGTTAGATGTGCGGGCCCCACATGGACTCTAAAATACAATAAAATATTGTAAACCCTATTTGGTCCATTAAAACACTAAAAGACTAACTCTTCTCATTTTCAGTTTTGCCATAATTGCTAAGAGGAAGAAAAAGACAGAGCAGCAGCAACAGTGAGGAAAGATTATAGTTTGGAGTTGCAAGAGGAGGTTTTGCCATCATATTTTCTTCATTCCAAGTATGTCTTACATTTTCCTTTTGTTTATTTCAACTTTGTTGCCATTTGTTTCCATTTTTCATTTTTTTTCCATCACATAGGCAGGGCATTTTGAATGAAACATTGAAATATCTTTGTTTTTTATAGCTTCCTGATTGAGCTCGTGCGGCACTAGCAAAACGGCACAAGGGGCGCGAATCCCAGGCTACGCCTAAAACACAATGTCGCAATGGAATGCAATTTGGAATAATGCAGAAGACTTAAATACACAAAAAAGTAACAAAGTGCACAAGTAATGCGGTTCACTGCAGTATGAATGCAAATCAGTTCAATATAACAGAAAGGGCACTGCCCAGAATACAAATCGGATCAAGGCAAGAATTGTCAATCACTTATACAAAGAAAAGGCTCTCAGACTCAAATCTCAAAAAAGGAAATCCGAACGCTTCTCCAAGGTATGAAGTCGCACTCTGTTGCACTTCTCCTTCTCCAAACGCTGAATTCGCAGCTCCACTTTGCTCTGCTTCCGAATCTTGAATTTGAATTAACACTTCCGTCTGTCTGCTTCTCAAATGCCTCAAGGCCGCGCCTTCAAATAGGTAGCGCCTCGAATTGCTAAGCGCTGCATTGCCGCAAGATATTGGGCTCACCCCCAATCTACGGTTACAAAAATTCAAACGCCTCGCTGATTGCTCCCAAATCGAATCACTAGTCGGCCTCATCATCTCATCGGCCAATGCATCAAAGGAAAACCGCCTCCGCTGATTCCGCCTTATAATGAATTGAGCAATGTGCTAAGATAAGTCGGCGCTACAAGTGAATGTGCATTATCCAATGTAAGTCGGCACTATAAGTAAATATGCATTAACCAATGCATGTCGGCACTCCAAGTAAATATGCATTATCCAATGCATGTCGGCACTCCAAGTGAATATGCATTAACCAATGCAAGTTGGCACTCGAAGAATTCTCCAATGCAAGTCGGCACAACAAATGAGTAAATATTCTTCAAAGCAAGTCGGCGCACAAATGCCTCGGGCTTAGCCCCAAAAATGGCTAAGTCAAAAACATAAGTCGGCACCACGACTTCAACGCTTTAAGAGAAAACCGCAAAACCCATGTCTCCAAAATGCATAAGCTCCAGTGTCATACCATCCTCCCCCACTTAAATCATGGCGGCGCCCTCGACGTTGTTGCATCATTCGACCCAACAGATGATGCAAGAGAAGTCCATATTCCAACTCACATGTCAGAATCAGAGTTCCACTCAAGGAACCCACCAACTGCATCACCCCTTGGCAAAGCTCTTGTATCGAACATGATGGTCACTTCATCAACTGCTCGCTGCTCCACTTCGCCCTTCTCAGGATCAATCGAAACCGCAGTGTGCTGCTGCCGGTTCACATGTCGCACACAATTCAGCAAACTCCTCAGATGGCAACGGAAGATCTTCTTCCCTACATACCACCCATTATGTCTCCAAACTCCAGGTTCGAATGGGTCTTGGTTGCGCACGCATAAGACATAACTCCCATTCGGTCGCTGCACAAAAACAGGTTCTGCATGAGGCCCATCTAAGCAGCCCCAATCGTACAGACTTTCCAACTCGTTCATTAAGTATCGGAGATTCTCAATCTGCTCATCGACACTTAACAATTTCTCCAGCTGCTCGGCACATATCCGTTCTACCACTACCTCAACCACTTCAATGTCGCGCAATGCTGAAGTCGCATCTGACTTTTCATCGTCTTCGACCACCAAAGCTGCCAACACTAAGTCATCAAGATTTCCAAGACAACTTGTGCTTGAAGAATTCGAGCTCTTCTTCAAATCCTTCCGCTACACTAGGAATTATGCACTGTTGCGCTGGGTTAATGATAAGCAAACATCCCAAGTGAGGCGCCATCATTGCTGTAGCACGCCGCAGGAATTCCACCCCAAGGACCATCTCATAGTCGCACATGTCGATGATGAACAAGTTAATGCTGCCACTCCAGCTCGTCATCCTCATAGTGGCATCACAAATTTTGCCACAAATCTGTCCAACTGGTGCTACCGCAGTTCTGAAAGTCGAATTGACTGGCTCCCTTCTCAGCCCAAGTCTTTTGGCTAAACTCATGGAGACGTAATTATGAGTCGCCCCAGAATCGACCATTGCTAGCACACGTTGCTCGCCAATGTAAGTCTCGACATAGCACAACTCGTGTGCATTCGAGCTCGGCTGTGATGCATCTGCAGACTTCACTTGTTGCATCGCATTTAACAGCTGCATTCCTCCCACAAAAGGCATCTTCGGATCCTCTGCCTTCATTGCGATCACCTCTACGCGACTCAGGCAATCTCTTGCAAAGTGATCCGGTTGACCACAAACAAAGCAAGTCCGAACAATGTTCTTCTCCTTTGAACGAGCGGAATCTTTTGCCTTTGCGTCGCCTTTCTTCTGCTGCGTATCGCCATTCTTTTTCTCCCACTTGGAGCGGTTTCGGCGGTGATCCTCAATATCCGACTTCACACCTCCAAACCCTTTTGCAGCACTCTACTGCACTTCTCCTTCTCCAAACGCCGAATTTGCAGCTCCACTCTGCTCTGCTTCCGAATCTTGAATTCGAATGAACACTTCCGTCTGTCTGCTTCTCAAATGCCTCAAGGCCGCGCCTTTAAATAGGTAGCGCCTCGAATTGCTAAGCGCTGCATCGCCGCAAGATATTGGGCTCACCCCCAATCTACGGTTACCAAAATTCAAACACCTCGCTAATTGCTCCCAATCCGAATCACTAGTCGGCCTCATCATCTCTCATCGGTCAATGCATCAAAGAATCGCCTCCGCTGATTCCGCCTTATAATGAATTGAGCAATGCGCTAAGATAAGTCGGCGCTACAAGTGAATGTGCATTATCCAATGCAAGTCGGCGCTATAAGTAAATATGCATTAACCAATGCATGTCGGCACTCCGAGTAAATATGCATTATCTAATGCATGTCGGCACTCCAAGTGAATATGCATTAACCAATGCAAGTCGGCACTCGAAGAATTCTCCAATGCAAGTCGGCACAACAAATGAGTAAATATTCTTCAAAGCAAGTCGGCGCACAAATGCCTCGGGCTTAGCCCCAAAAATGGCTAAGTCAAAAACATAATTCGGCACCACGACTTCAACGCTTTAAGAGAAAACCGCAAAACCCATGTCTCCAAAATGCATAAGCTCCAGGTTGCAACACTATATTACATTGCAAAATCTGAAAACATGAGCAGCAGTGAGAGTGAGGGAAGTAGTGATAATCATAGCATGGATGTTGGTAAGCAAGAAACTCAAACATCACAAAGAAAAAAACAGTTCTACGGCAGCCATAGGGGGGTTTTCATTTTCAACTAATGTGGATGTTCATGTAGAAGATGCAACCTCTAACCCATTTTAGTGCCCTTCCCAAATCCTCCAAAAATATGTCAAAGGCCCATTCAACCCTAAGAAACCTCTCCTACAATTTGCCACAAGAGTAGACAAGAATAAGAAAAAAAATCGGGGGGGAGTAGGAAATGGGAGTGCCATGTGTGCCACAAACATTATTTTGGGAGCTATACTAAAGTGTATTGTCATCTTTTATGGATAGTTGGGCAAGGGGTCAAAGGTTGCAAAAAAAAAAACACAAGAAGTAAAACTTGAGACAACTAGATTGCACATGGAGGGGGAGGCATTGAAAACAAGGACTCCAATAGAGAATGTGCAAGCTAATATGCCTACGAGTAGCACAACCACACCCACTCCCACTACTAGTAAAGGAAAGGGAAAGAAGACCAAAAGAGAAACAAATGTCGTTGGCTGAAGAATCTATTGGTAGGTTTCTTTTTGCTCATGGTATACCATTCCATTGGTCACATTCCTCATATTATAAACAAATGTGCAAAGATATCTATGTTGTTGGTCCCTCATTTGTACCACCTAGAAAGACAAAACCACGCACCACTGTTCTTGATAAAGAGTATTCAAAAGTAAGCATTTTGATGAGGTTATGAGACAGACATGGATGAGTGATGGATGCTCCATCATCATAGATGGGTGGAACGATATCAAATATCAGCCACTCACCAATCTTATTGTCACTAGCACAGTGGGCTCTTATTTTCTTAGAGCTGTAGATTGTTCAAGGAAAAGGAAGGACGCAGCCTTCCAATTTCAGGTTTTGAAAGATGCTATAGAAGAGGTTGGACCTTCAAATGTTGTGCAAGTAGTCACTGATTCAGCCCGGGTGTGTAAGTTAGCTGGATTGATGGTGGAGAGTACTTGTAGGCACATTTTTTAAACCCCATGTTGTGTACATGCATTGAACAACACCTTGAAGGACATTGGAAAAATTGATTGGATAAACGCTATGGTGTCTGAGGCTAGAGACGTGTAAATGTTTATTTGCAATCATCACACATCTCCTGCATTATTTAGGACATTTTCCAAGAAAGAATTCCTCAAGCCTGTGGAGACTAGATATGCTAGCTACTTTATTTTGTTGGAGAGGATGCTTGAGGTCCAAGAGGCCTTACAATCCATGGTGGTCAATGCAAAGTGAAATAGATGACACGAATCAAGCACACCGTATCGAAGAAGTGTGAAACAAATAATCCTTGATGATAATTGGTGGTCTACAATGAGGTAAGAAACTTAGATAACTATTATTGCTGATTTAATAAAACTATTTCTGATTTTAGCATTTGCTGATTTTATTATTTAAGAATTAAGAATTTTAAAATTTTATGATGTTTCTAACTTGTAACTTACTTACATTTGTAGATGCATTTGCACCTTCATTGACCCTATTGTGTGGGTCATTAGATATGTTGATACAGAGTCTCCTAGCCTTGGAGAGATTTATGAGACCTTTGTTAGCATACTTGGGCAGATCAAGCAAGTTATTTATGCCAAGGACCCTAATTTGGGGTTTTATGAGGAGCATCTTAAGCCCATTGTGACGTGACGGTGGAACATTATGAACACCCCATTTCCTATGGCAGGCTATGCTATCAATCCTAAATGGTATGCACCAAGCCCTGGGAGAGTGGCTCCATCTAGGGATGAGGAAGTGAGTCTCAAATCTAAAATCTCAAGTTTTCAATTTAAATGTGAAATAGCAAGCTGCAAAGTAGATCTCTTCTATCTTCAAAGTTCGTTAATCATTATTTGTTAATTTAATATGTTTTTTATTTGTTCAACTCAAGTGAAGGAGGGCGTGAAGGAGGCCTTCTTCAAGGCCTTGCAAAAATGTACAATGGAGATGATGCTGGTAAACTTCGGGAACAGTGGCTTGACTTTGCCAATCTTTGTGGTCCAACCTTTAGTTGACCAAAAGCGAAGACGGATAGAGCTACATTAGCTCAAAGGGACCCTAGCTCAAAGGGACCCTATTGGATGGTGGACGTGGCGTGGTAGAGATACACCTAAGCTAAAAATTCTTGTCATTCGTCTTTTTTCACAGGTTGCGAGTTCCTCTGTTACAGAGAGGAATTGGTCCACATATAGCTTCATCCAATCAGTCAAGAGGAAAAACCTTACCTCTAGACGATCAGAGAAGTTAGTGGTTGTTCACAGTGCATTGCAGCTATAGGATCGACAGAGTGTTCAGTATCGTCAAACTCCAGCATTACGTTAGGATGTTAATCCCAAGGACGCCATGCAGGTTGAGGAGGATGACACGCCTCCAAGATTGCTTGGGGTTCCATTGGATGAGGACCCTCTGCCTACCCCTACCAGTGACTCAGAGGTTGAACCTGACTCTCATTTTGATTTAGATTCCTAGAGGACAGCCATATATTTGGCATATACTATTTGCAGATACATTATTGATTTTGATTATTATAGACATCTAATTATGTAGTTGAACTTCTATGTTATTGTTTACTGTTTACTTTTAGTATTTTAGTTGGACTTCTCTTTGTCATTTTGATTTCATGCATGATACTTGGAGCCTTTGGGCATTTTTGCTATATGTCGCCATATTTTTACAATGAAAGTACTTAGTATTTGAATTTTGTTAATTTGCAATGTAGTGAGCTTCTAAAATGTCTATGATGAATGGTTTATCAATGTTGTGATCTACATATTTGAATTCTCTCTCTATATATAAAAACTCCACTATTTTTTTAACTGTCCTCCCTTGATGTCCTGTCCCCTAAATTTTGGCTTTAACCCGTACCCGTACCGGAAACACGTATGCATCCCCTAAAACGTCCCCGTCCCTGAAACTCCGTGGAGCATAGGATAGTTTATGTAAACGTGGTTTTCAGGGCCCCCCAATGCGTGTTCAGTGTTGTGCCATAATAGTGACAAGAGTGTTTCTCTTCTCTTTTTTCAATGCTCCTTCACTAGACATACTTGGCACTTTTGGTGGGATGTGTGGAATCAAGCTTGTTGGCATGTCTCTTCCTTGGCTGAGTTTTTTGTTTGGTGGGGCAAAGCTCCTATCAAAACCTCTTTCCTTCAAGTTGCTTGGACTCTGGGCCCTTCTTTTATTATTTGGCATATCTGGTTGGAGAAGAATCGTCATATCTTTCAAGATGTATTTTTAAGCACCTATCACCTGTGGTGGAAAATTCTCCATTCTTTGGGAGAAATTGTTTCAGAAAAATGTGACTTGTCGGAGGTTGTGGATCCTGGAGATGTTACTTGCAATAACCACCTCCATCTTCCTCCTCCACAAGGCCAAACAATGAGAAATAGAATAGTGGCAGAGACCCTCTACGGAAAATAAATAGTGGTGAGGTGGAGTCCTCCTTTGCAGTGCATTCTAAAATTCAACATGAATGGGTCTTCTAGGGGTAACCCTGGTCTTGCTGGAATTGGAGTTAGTCGAGATAGCTTGGGGACTATTCAGTTTATTTTTTCTATCTGCAAAGGTATGTTAATGTTTTGGCCTTTACGGCAAAGATTAACGCATTGGACAAAGTGGCAATAATAATTACGCCGTAGGCGTTCCCTCTATGAGAAAGGAGAAGCTGAATTTTAAAATCAACCATCCACAATTTGTTTAAAGGAATGACTACCATTAGGACGATCCTGGCCATTCATTGTTTATAAGACTACCACAACTGTATTTTACCTTGACGTGACATCGAAGGGATAAGAACGATATTGTCACAGGGGGCGGCTTGATAGGAACTTGGCATGTGAGAGCAGTAATAGTCGCATCAGAGGGAATGTAAAGGGATGAAGAAATTAATGAGGGCGTACGCAGTAGCCAAACTAGGCAAGAACAAATGAAAGTGGAGGCCCACAAAAAAGGTTGTTGGCTGGCCTCTAACCCCAGAGCCAATTCGTGCAACTGCTCCATCGACATTACTGTGATGCTCCCAAAAGAGACATACGGAATAGATGATGGCTTTTGTATGTCAAGCTTCTTGAGGTAGTCAAGATCATCCTTCCAAAGGCTTGTACAAATGTTTCCCGAAGATTCATTTGTTTGGAGAAACTCGAGGAAGAAGACAGGGCCAACGCTTAGAGAAGGACACCCACTGGAGAGTCCAACTATGCCTTCTAGACCCTCAATCTCTTCAAAAGTATTCACGAGCATGTGATCAGATTTCTTCTATTTCTCTGAAATGCTCACCATGATTTCAAAAGTGGGACTGGACCTGTTGGTTTGAATGGTGGAATATTTATGGGCAGACAAGTGATACGGTTTTCTGGGCGCTGTGCCTCCTTCACTGTACATAGTAATAAACATTTTTACAAATCTATACAAACGCAAATAACTATGCAAGGAAATGCTAAATCATACCATTGACTGGTATGAGTTGGTTGTCAAGGAGAATGTGGGATTTAGTGAGTGCAATGGACAAAGAGCAAGAGAATGTCCAGAATATGGCATGTGGAACGCCGAGCACTGTGACCACCTCTTCAGTACAGGCAAAGAGAGAATCCGCTATCATGCATGTTATTGGCGGTGCCTCGTTGACCGTGATTTGTAGGAGTCGAATCATGGTGGGGCATAGTTTGTGTGCTGCTTGGAAACACTCGTAGATTATAAGAAGGCGAGGGTGGTGAGGGGGAGACCGTCAGGAAGAGAGAAAATGAAAGTGCATCCCTTGTTGCTGCAACCGACAGGAAATTGTAGTGGCATCGTTGGGAGGTCGAAATATCCTTTCCTCAGCCCACTCTATATTGATGAAAGTGATGAAATATCCCCGGGTGGCTAAAATTTTTGCCAAGTGAAAGAAAGGGTTGATATGGCCTTGAGCAGGAAGCGACACCTTTACTGCGTGCAGAGTTGAGGCCATGTCTCTCGATTGCACTTACGCAGAGATCTAACAACTGGTAGATTTTCGTAGGCTATCCAGACCAACCAAACTTCTATGGTCCACATTCACAATCACTAAGCTCATGATGTCATCGGCAACCCATACATAATATGGTACGTTGATGCTTATACAAATTTAAATTACTGGGAGATGACATAAGTATGTAAGTCTTTAGAATATGTGCTCATCATGGTTCTTTCTTCACCGCAGGTCTAAATACAATGTTGTGTAATGTGTATTGTTGGAGGGATAAAATGCACGATTGGACAATGATGAGAACGATATTGTCAGAGGAGGCGGCTTGATAGGAATTTGGCGTGTGAGAGCAGTAACAATCGCAGCAAAGGGAATGCAAAAGGGAAGAGGAAATTAATAAGGGCGTACACATTATACAAACTACACGAGAACAAATGAAAGTGGAGGCCCAACGCCAAATATCGAGCAAACTCTGAGAGGCATCGTGTGCACAAAGGTCCTCAAATCCCAAGACCCAATCATGAATTACATGAATGATTCGTCGGGAAGAGGAGCAATGCCCAGGGAGCTCACCGAATTCATTTCACCAAAGAAGATCCCGTGAGGCTACACGCCCAACATGGGATCAGGGACCATTTTCCCTCGGTAGGTCTGACCTTTGCATTATGGTATTACCAAGAGAACCCTCAAGAACTTTTACAGCGCTAGAACATTAGAATCTTTTGAAAAGGCTCAAATTCATTTGAATAATTGATCCAATAGTCTGAATAATACCACAAGATCGCCCAATGGGACGACAATATTGAAAGAGGGATTAATACGTCATTTAACCTATGTCGTCATTTAACCTATGTCATAATATGTTATTTAACCTATGTCATAATACTTTAACCTACTAGGCCCTACAAATCCCATTTTTCTTCGGAAAAAATTTGGTCTATTTTTATTAGTCACAGGAGTTTCTATTCTCAAATGCTCCAACCTGTTTTTTTGATTTACAGTTGCTATTGGTGAAAAAGGCAATGACTGCCATTGAGAGCTTGTTATCCCTCGATGCCTTGAAGACCCTATCTTTGCCGATGGGACTGAATCAATAGGGTCAGTGAAACCACACCGATGAAACCTTTCCTTTTTCTCACCGCGAAAGGACTACATTAGTTATATGGTATATGGGACGAAACGTGGAGGGGCAAATGGAGTGCTGCTACCATCTAGGTCTTGTGGTAGTTAATGCGCAAGGAACCCGATGTAGCCATCAAACACAGTGAAAACAATGGATGACCAGAATACAGTTTTTTAGCCTAGAGAGAGGTGTGAGAGGGAGATAAAGAGAGAACTAGAGAGATGGAGATATAGAGTAAGATAAATGGAGTGAATAAGATAGGGGTAGAGAATGAGATATTGATACATGGAGAGAGAGAGAGAGAGAGAGTGGCAAAAATAAGAGAAATGGAGATGGAGAGCTAGAAATATAAAGGTAAAGGAACTGACATATAGAGAAAGTTAGGGAAAAGGATATGGAGAGATAGAGTGGATAAGAGATAGAGATGAAGATAATGAGATGTAGATATACATGAAGAGGGAGAGATAGGAAGATAGAGATAAACAGGGCAATATATATGTGGATATGGAAGACAAAAAATGGTTGGTGTGAGAGAGATAGATGCATAAATGAAGACAAAGAAGAGGAGGCGATAGATATGAATAGAGAGAGAGGGAGGAAGAAAAAATACAGATTTAGCGAGATATAGAAAGGGAGTGATAGGGAGAGAGTGGGTGTGAGAGAGAGGTAGATAGATAGATATATGTAGTGGTAATGATAAAGGAGGAAGACAGAGATAGGGGAGAGAGATAGAGAGAAATATTAAAAAAATAAATAAATAAATAAAAATCCAAAAAAACTTAAAAAAAAGGCGTAACCATTGCACACTTAAGTGCGATTGCTAGTAATTAATATATTGGATATATTATTAATATATTTAAGTATGATAAAATCGGTTGGATAATAATAATAAATATAAATGGTTATATTTATTGTTATGGATTAATTTTAATAATTAAATATGGAGCAAATAATATAAAAGAATATATTATTATTATGGACCCAAGTCAACCAACTTGGGAGGCCAAGAGTTTATCTTAAGAAGCTCATATATTAGAGCGACTTGGAGAAGGAAAGAAGCAACCAAAAAAACATAACGTTGCCTTCTTCCTTCAGCAAGATCGTTGGATGAGCAAAAGTACTTGAGCAGATTTACATTGCATATTGAGCGATTTATATCAGACTTCTTTAGGCGAACTTGAGAATTAAATTAGAGGATCAAATTAGAACCTTAAGTAGCAGATTCAAGAGCGAATAAGAAGCATAAAAGGGGGCAGATCAGGCAGAAATTACATCTGCTATTGTGGTGAATTTAGCAGCCCTAGAAGGGTGAATTGTACAGATCGTAGCAGACATATAAGGGCAAAACGAGCAGCCATTGAAGGAAAATTGTGTATCCCTAGAAGAGCGAATTAGGGCAGACAACAAGGCCAACTAGGGCAGAATTAGAGCAGCCCTAGAAGAATGGATTTGATAGCTCATTGAAGACCTTCAAGAACAGATTCATATCAGTCCTCGAAGGCAACATTGAAGGGAAAATTTGAAGAATACAAAGTGCAGATTTGAAGCCAACCAAAGGATAAATTCAGACCTTCAAATCCGGGTATTATCTTTCCTTAATTGTGAATATTTATTATATCTTGTGTCTTAGGACTTGAAAGACCTCTATAGATTGTATTTTCCTTGCTATAATCCGAAAACTTTAACAAGGTAATCATACTAATAATTTGATGGAGGCTCTTGCTATTTTATATGTTGTAGAGCGTGCTTGTGCTCTTGGATGGAGCAGGATTATTTGTGAATTTGATTTGCAGGTGGTGGTGCATTTGTTGACTCGGCACCATTCTAAGGATGTTAGTAGGCAGTTAGTTTTGGTGGTTAATCAAATTTTTAAATTGTGTGCTTCTTTGGAGTCTGCAACTTTCATACATATCCCTAGGAAGTGGAACAGAGTTGCGGATTGTCTGGCCAAATGGGCTTCTGATCAAATACAAAACTGGAATGCCCATCAGCAAACACCAAACATCTCGCTGCTCCACTCTGATTAAAATGCCTCTATCTGCAATCCACGCCTAATGACCAATCCCTCATCAATAGAATTATGGGTGGCACCACTATCAACCAAGCAAGACACACGCTATCCCTCAATCATTCCCATCAGGTGAAAGGGGTGAATTCTCAGTACTCTTGAGAGTGAGGCAATGATTACACTGAAATTGGTCAATGCATCTTTCTCCCCTAGCTCCACCTGTCGAGTCTCTTGCTCATCCTCAACATTGTTGTCCTCTAAACTTGTTTCATGTATGTTCATCTTCAACCTATGAATGCACCTCAATGAGATGCGCCTTGCCTTTCCCAAGGCATCAATGTCCAGGCTCCCAAGGCTCCTTACACGAGAAGCAAAGTTTCCTCAACTCATTACGTGTCTCCTGATCCATCCTAGGGGAAGGTGGCGTACTCTTGGGCTGTGTAGAGGGCCTCTGCGATGGTTGTCTCCTGGAAGACTTCTTATCCTACTGACAAGAAGTAGGTGGTAGTGAGGTATCAAGGTCTAAGGTAGTCTGAATAGCCTCCTCCAAAGTCCTAGGGTTAAGAGCCCTAACCAAGCCCCATAGTCTCATGTAATCCCTCAATAAATATCATCACCGCATGCCTACCAAGCATCTCTAGAACCATAACAGCAATGAGTTGAAACTCATTAATAGAAGTTTCAATGTGTCCAGTTTGTCACATCAGTGCTAAATCTCTATAGTACAACTCAACATCCTTACGGTCAAATCTGGAAATCAACTGCTCAGTGAAGTCCCTATAAGAATGGATGAGTTTGTGGTTTTGGATAACCAAACCATGATGCCACCAATCATAAGCCACGCCCTCTAAATGTAACACTGCAAACTGAATGGCCTCATCCTCAGACATCGGCTTAAGTGAGAGGTAGATATCAAGTTTGTGCACCCAATCTTTTGCATTGAACTTCCCGCTACCATCAAAGGATGATAAAGTGAGCTTGTTGGAAGTTCATTTGAGGTCTCCATTATGTTGTTGTCTAGGTCATGTATCACCCCTGGCCCTCAGACTGTCTCTATGTTGTGCACAATACTGAGGTAGAGGGAAAGCATCTCTAACATCTTGTGGAAGGGTCACCACTCACCACCGGCTGCCATAATTGCATCCTAGGAGGAAAATGAGGCTGCAAGGGCCTATCTGCTATACGCGTATGAATCCTGTCACGCCTAGGAGAACCAAGTGCATTGTGACTCGATAAAGGAGCCCTGCTACTCCTACGATTGCTTGCAACTTCAAAAGTTACCAACTTTGTCATGCATGTCACACATGTCAGGTCTACCACACCTAGCCCTAGGCTGACCCAAATGCAATCGATCAAGGGTATCATGTAACCTGTCTAAAGCCTTTACAATCTGTGGTTGCGTATTAACGAGAGTTCTAAATAACTCACGATCAGGATCATCCTGTTGGTTCTATCTCCCCCTATGTCAGGGACTCCTATTCATGCATATAACCCATAACTGCACCTGCTGAGTATCTGTATCAAAATCCAATTGTCCCTATGCTCTCTTGCAGACGTAATACCTGTATGCCCCAATTCTTCCAGGATGCATAGAAATGACCAAAAAACCCTCAGGCTGGCAAGATTAGGCTCTAATACCACTAAAAGATCCCCAACCCTCTTTACACCGAATTCTTATTTTTGTATGGATTTTCACTGGTTTTCAAGGTTTTTCTGATATTTTTTGTTGTTTTTTGATATGATGAATGCAATGCTTGAAATTGACTAAATATTGGAAGGAAACTAGCAAAAATTAATTCACACTACGAGAACGAAAAAAAAATTGGACTTATTTTGTTTACAACTCAAAATCTGATTACATATTGTACCAGGTTGTATGGATCTAGGAATGTATGGACAGCAACAAATTTGATATGTTTATCTTGCAATTCTGATCTCTCCTTAGCCATTCCCAATCTGTTGGTGCCAATGCAATGAAATCCTAACTTCCTATGCTGGCTATTGCTGTTCTACACTCACATCCAGCTACAAGGAGGTTGTGGGTACTTGTTGTAGTTGTAGGGCTAGGGTTTTGAGGCTGGAAAGGTGACTAATCTGCTGTTTACCCTCTGATCTGCAATCTGATAACTGAGATCTGCCCCAACAAGTCTGATCCAAATAGATTCTTCACTAAAATTGACGCCCCTTTGATCCCAATTCTGATCTATAATGAGTCCTATCAACAGAAGAGCTGGGTTTTTGTCCAACTCCTTATTCTCCCAAGAGTTTTCATTTCTAGAAGCCACGTCTGCTGTTCAAACCCTTCTCAGAGCTCAAACCCCAAAATGTTAATGTAAAAATGAAAACTTAAGTGAATGAAATGGCTGCCCCAATCTTCTTTTATTTCTTTACCTTTTCCCTCCAAGGAGTTCAAACCATTTTAGGGTTTTCATGATTTATTTTAATAAACTTTATTGAATTATATTTCTCCTCTAGAGGTTCAAACCTCTTGAGGGCCTTATTGCTCATTAATAAAATGGCCACCTTTTAATAACAACCTATAACTCATATCTCCTAGGAAAGTGTGCCATGGAAGGGGACACTTTATTATATTTTATTATAATATAAAGTAACTTGATTAAACCACTTTATTTTATTTAAATTAAAACATTAGCCCAAACTTAATTATTCCAAACTTACTCATAAATCCAAAACATGGAGTCCAAACAGCAAACTGTTGATGCCCACACCAACCTAGTGATGTCTAAAAATAGCAAGTCAACTGACAATCCCCTTCTAAAAAATAGGAACTAAACCCAAAGTCTGCAAGATGATCCCAGAGGTCCCCTGATGCATTTCAGCCTACTCCCAATCAATCCCTAAAAATGTAGGAAATCCTCCTAAAATTTAAGAGACGGTCCCAAATTGTCCAAAACGACTTATAAAGTACCTGCGTAGCTCCACAAACCTCTGGATGGGTCCCCTATCCAATCTGCTGATCTACGGGAACCTTGATAATAGGCCAAACTCTGCTGACAACTAAGTTGTCTAAGGAAGGGACATTACAGACTGAAAGACATACTTGACCATTGTACTAAATATAACAATATTATTTTAATGCCCTCCCTTAATGGTCAATCTACTAACACCAAATCTTATTTTAATAATCTCTTAATGGTCAATATATTTTAACAAAAATGACCTTGACAAATGATCAAAAAAGCATTTTGACAATATTAAGTCTGAACTTTGGCTTTGTGTTTTAGCTGTGCATGTATATTAAGAATATCTTCATCCATTGCAATTATAATTCATACACTGCAATTATACTTCTAATGGATTATGGATTTTCTAAAGGAAATAAGTTAACTGTTGACAGTGACACTATTTATATTTCTAAATGCAATGGATGAAGATGCAATTATATTTCTAATGGATTATGGATTTTCACCGGTTTTCAAGGTAACCAATATTAATTCAGTAATCAATTATATAATTCAGTAATCAAACTGTAATGTTTTGTTCTGTGATAATATTTCACCGTATTCATTTCCTATTATCCACTTTCAGTTTTTCCCTTCACATTCATATTTGCTCTAATTACATTCTAAGCATCCTCCTAAATACACCAATGATCTCTACAAATAAATGAATAAATAAATAAATATTTGTTGACTAAACACTCACATATAGACTGTCGGTATTAAATTTAATAGATTGTTCTTAGGTTGTTTGAGTACTTACATTGCAAGAAACTTTCCATCCAATGAAACATTGAACGCGGTAATGGAATCCTTCTCAAATGTCCGGGTCCCAACCTTTCTCCAGGTATTTATATCCCAATATGCAATAAGGCCTTTGTCACCTATAAAACAGATGTTTGACATGAATATAAACAGCAGAATGACAAATCCCTCAAAGAAATATTTAGATGATATTTAATATTTCCTAGGTCCCACCTTGCTTAACCATGGTGAAAAGCAATGGTTTTGCATCATCTCGTGAAAACCTACTGAAGGAAATCCTTTCACCCTGAATAAACAAAGTGGGCAAGGCATAGAATTATGAAAAACACAAGAAAATATTATGCCACAGAAATTCAGAGGAAAAAATCCAAATAACTGAACTCTTAAAAATAACATGATTACCCTGCCCAATGGTAATAAGGTTGGAGAAGTTAAAGTTTTAAGGTTCCAAATTCTACAAGGCCCATCATCTTCTGAGGATGCAAGAAAAGTTCCATCTGAGCTGTGGTGAAGCAAGAAATTACACCAATCATTTCTAGGTGCATTATTTGTATGTATGTAAACAAGGAAATGAAATTTGAAATCCCAATTGAAAACAATATAATGTCCTTGTTTAAAATAATTGAAAATATCATCTTTGAGAAGTCATTTGTACCTGAAGTCCAGATCCCTGATACTAGATTTATGAACCTCAGGTCGATCGAGCACAATTTTTAAACTTGGCCACTCAAAAACCCTCAAGTACCCATCCTGCAACACAAGATAAGTTTGTTATCACACTCCAGATATGCTCAAAAAAAGAGAGAAAAGATAATCATTCATCATTTGCAGAAATAGTTCAACAAACTTGATGAGTTACCTGCTGACTTGCAAGAACTTACAAAGCAAACCACGGCTAGTTGCAGGCAAGTTTTCACCAAGCGACCAGTAATCATTTATCATTTGCAAACATAGTTCAAAAATCACAAGGCAAAGTGAGGGACTCAATAAAACTCATTAGCGAGTTGTAGGCAAGTGACTTGCAAGAAAACTCCCTGAACTCAACAAGTCCAAGCCAAAAACTCAGCTAATGGCACCTAATGAAAGTCAAAAGTAGAAAAAGCCCACAAGCTCCTCATTCTATACATTTTCTCCTTCATGCATTTGACCCATAGTTACAAGACTCGAACTCGCCTCGGACTCGGCAAGCTGGGTTCGGGCTCGGACTCGGACTCGGACTCGGACTCGGCGTTCGGACTTGGCAAGGACTTGGCAAATCGAAAAACCCATGAAATTCAAAGATTTTTAAGGATTTAAAGCCTTTTTCATGCATCATTTAGTCAATTAACATCAAATACACAATAATTGAGATAAATAGAAGCTACTTTGCACACATACACAAGTTTACATAGATCACATAAGTATAAACACAAATTTCTAAAGGAAATAAGTTAACTATTAAACTAAATAACACATTAGAAATATAAATAGTGTCACTGTCAAATGTGTACAATATTCATGGAATGTGAAATCCATGGAATCAAAAGTTCAAAACATATATCAAAATAAAAGCTAGAGCCTAGAAGACTAAGGCTCATACTAGCCTATGCCATTGTCTTACTACAAGTACGCCTAAGATAGGTCATGGAAGATTGTGCAGCCATCTTCTCTCCATGTGTCTGAGGCTCAAGCTCAGTGGCATCCTCATCATCCTCATCCTCATCCTCATAATCCTCATCATCCTCAGAGTCAGATCCCTCACTCTCAGGCTCAGTCTCAAGGCCCTCCATTGGGTCTCCTCGCACTGTAGCCTCCTCCAGTGCCATTGCTATTGCCTCTGCCTCTCGATCCACCTGATCAACCCATTCCAAGTCTTCATCACTGAAGACAGGATCATCAATCTCAGTGTTCCACTCTGCCTGTGGATCAACCTCTTCTTTGTGTTTGCAAGTGATGGAATGACCTTTTTAGGTCTTAGACAAGAAGTATAAACCCCAAAAAGTAAGTGAAACAAATTTTATTTTTTTAAAAAAAAATTGGCCTTTTTCCCTTGCTGGCCGTGGCAAAGTCCAGGCAGCGGGAGTCGGCCGAGTCTGAGTCCAGAGCCAAAAAAACTCTAGAGCCCGGACTCGGCTCGAGACTAGTAGAGTCTTGTAATAGTGATTTGACCTATTGAACCTTCGACAAAATAGTGTTCAACTGTGATATTCAACAAATTACAAGTGCTTGTGGACCAATTCAGTAAAATTAATAACCAGATTTTGAAAGGTATGTAATTCTTTGTTTCTATTTCCTGATTTTTGTTTCCATTTTTTTACTTCCATTCTAAGGTCTTACCATTTCAATCTCTTTTTCATCATTTCCTTCTTTAAGAACTATTGTTTACATCGTACAGAGACAGGAATGGTTGTGTGAAATCTCCATGGCTTGTGGATAAAAGGCATCACATGCCTCAAATTTCACCGTGCATGGAACCCTGGGCAAGATGAGCATGCAGAATTAAAATAGTGGCACCAAACCTAAGATTTAATTTAAAATACTTTAGCATTATTCCTCAGGCTCTAGCAAAATATTTACAAGCAAACGAAATAAAAATATTTGGTGGGATCTAACTTGCCCACAATAGAGACTGATCTTAAATGGAACGATAAACAACAGACATAGCAGTAGGGATGGTCCACTAACCACTTATTTTGAGCTAGTAAAAGATGATAAAATAGTCACAACTTGACAAGTCAGCAACCACCAGTCGAGTATAAAATGGAGCACAACTGTGGAAATCAAGGGAAGTACATGGAACTGATCGTGATGATGTACACTGCAAATGACCCAGTCAAGTTCTAAAGATTTTGAATTGCTTTGATCTCAAATCCTATGTCTGCAAGGTCATTTTGATGAAACTGGGGATGTTTGTAGACCACAGGGATGTCCTCCACAGGTCTGTAATTGTGAAAAGGTGAATGGACATGAGTGACTAGAAGAATCTAAAACTGACAGTTTTCAAGGAAACAGTTGGGAAGGAGTTGAACACTCACCAATATTCTATAAGTACAAACTCAATGAAGTCAAAGAGCTTTGTCAGGCATGCCTCAACAGTTGTAAGGCAATTGCAGTGGCAAGCATGACAAAAGCATAGAAGAAATTTTTTCAAGTACAAAAACAGAAACACCTCTATGAGACATCTAAATAATTGCTATTTGTGAAGGGAATAAAGCTGCAATCTTTTCCCATGGTGTTTTTCTGCCCCCTGAAGAATTTCACCATGTAAATCTTCTTGTTCACATGTGAGGGATGTTGGAAATCCTTGCACTTCCATTATTTTCGCTTCACATAAGCATTTTTTCATTTAAAAACTCAAATATCAGTACTCCTCAAGGACATGTACACTATCTTTTTACCTTTTTCCCCTATAGGAGACATTTCTGGGACACATGGATGCCTAGCAAACATCCCCTTCCTGTCCCCTTGCTGTGCCAAATTTAGGAAACATCCAGAGAGGACTTCAAAAAACTTGCAAGCTAGATTAGGGGATGACCATGGGACATCCAAATGTCCCCCATTTTACTCAGGGATGGCCAGCTGTCCCCTAACATACCTAAGAACGATTTCAGCTACGTTTTAAAAAAACTTTCAATCTTTCAATGTTTGTTTGGTTTGTGACATGTCCACTATGATTTAATAAAAAATATGAAAACGGCGTTTTCCGTGAAGGTCTATGTGGATTCAAAGGTGTTGATTTGGGCTTGGTGGCATGGACTTTGCCCCTCAACCCTACCCTGTATCGCCACATGGAACATGCCCAGGGTGCTATCCCTAACCCCCACAAGGGGTGCTACCCCTCAACCCCATTGGGGGTATTGCCCCAAAACCCCCATCAAACTATAAGTATAAGCAAGTAATAGACTTACGATGATTCATAATCACAAAATCTACAAAATATATATCCCCTATTGTAAATTTCTAAATCTTCACAATCAAAACCACAAATAAGGATTATATTGTTTCATACATTGGACAACTTTTTATGTTAAAGCATACATACTTGTTGCATTAGGCACATATGCATATGTTGCATTAATCAATTGTGCGCATGCTAAAGAATATTCTCATGCACATCCATATGCATAATTAAGCATATGTTTGAACATGCATGCCTAGCCTAAGTTCACTTAGTTGAGCCTAGTTCAGTCTAGTTTGGCTCTAGTTTGTATATCTAGCTCTAGTTTGTCTTTTTAGTTTGAGTTAGCTTTTTTGCTGCTTTTAGAGCTATTGCTTTCTATAAAAGCAATTGATCTATGTATTGTAATATGCCATTCAAACTCAATTGTATCTCCAATTCATTATTGTACAATCAATACAGAATTCTAGGGTTGTTATAAAGCATATTATCTTTGTGTGATCTGCTTTCTGTGATAGGTGTTTTTCTTGCAGATGATTCTTGGCACCTATGGTTGTTTCATCAACTCCTACATGGTAACAAAGCCCGATGCGCTAAGTTCTAGTCTTTATCCTTGAGAGATCCAACCTTGGGTGATTTCTCTATGCACATTGAGTTCAATTTGGCATCACCATCATGTTCAGAATGGCCAAAAACATAAAGATCGCTTTTCGATTTGCCAAATTCTGAGAAGTTGAGGAAAAGCATATTTTTGGTACCAAGGTTCTTGTCTTGAGATTTGTGCCATATTTTCTAAAATTTCTCAATCTACAATGTACATGCGAGTACAAATTATTACTGGTTTTTCAAAAAAGTCCTAAAAATTAAAAAAAGAAATCTTGCTTTTAGCCTTCAAGTTGTTTATTCCCAAAAAAATAAAAAAAGGCCCCCATTAAGGTTGATAAAGCAAAAATAAAAAATAAAAATCCCTCTGATTTTTATTATTTTTCCAAAATAATCTTTTTTTTCAAATATAGCTTTTCCTAGAAAGCCCACATGCGAAAGTTTGAAAAATCCAAAAATAAAAATAAAAGCAATTAAAAATCCCAAAATTCAAAAATTGGGGAGGGACATTTTTTATTTTATCAAAAAATAATTTTAGAACCCCTTTAAAAGTGGGGGAGCCCACTTCCCAATCACATGTTTGCTATATGTACCTTTGAAGCTTGGGGAAGTTTGAGTTTGCGTGTATTGTTTTTTGGGGGAGTTCCTTAAATTTAGGAGAGGGCTTATTTTATGTAAAAAAAATTGCATGCCTTTAAAACATCTCATGCCAAACACACATGCCCAGCACCTCTCACATGCTCCAAGACCCATGCAGCTCTTATTTGACTATCTTCCGAGTGTACCTTGTCCTTGGGTGGCCCCGACATAGTTCGCCCTTGGTTTGACTTTGGAGAATATTCCTTTCTAATAATGCCCTTCACATGCCATCTTTATTTTTATGGGAATTTTTTAATTGTGGGAAAGGTATTTTTTTGGAGACAGTATATTCCAGTAGTAGAGAGAGTATTCTGTCAGGAGTTGATTTTTCTAACTGGGAATATTTTGCTCACATCAACAATTGACTTTTTGACCTAGTTTGCCCTCCAAGCCCTAAAAAGCTGCAATTGGTTTTTTGCTCATAACTTCATCATACAGAGTTGAAATCATGCAAACCATATATCGTTGGAAAGTTGATTCTGAGCTCTTTCAATTTTTGGTACTCATTATCAGATTTTGCACCAATTTTCTATACCAGGTCTCCAAAGTTGAAATTCAGTTTTTGTACTTCCGGGGGAATAGCTTGCACATTCAGACTATGTTTTTCATCTTATGCACATCATTGGAAAGCTCTCAGTGTCCTTTATCCAGATATGCAATCAATTTTACCAGATAGTGCTCCAAGTACATTCTATTTCAGATTTTTGTG
Source organism: Thuja plicata (assembly GCA_018584345.1). Classification (NCBI taxonomy): domain Eukaryota; kingdom Viridiplantae; phylum Streptophyta; class Pinopsida; order Cupressales; family Cupressaceae; genus Thuja; species Thuja plicata. Next base: position 954,812 of record MU225309.1, read on the forward strand.
TTTTCATTATAGTCTCAATTACTTGGATGTTTTAGAACTTGGGATGGATCTGTTTGTTGGAGAGGGTTATATTTGATGTGCTCTACATGTTTGGAGATTCTTAGAATCTGATTATTTCATTTGAGGAGGTATCATGGATATTTTGGTTCATCCTTCAATTATCAGCCTAGCAAAGGGCAATTATGAGTCTTGGCAACATGGCACCCTAACACAACTCAGGTGGCTTAATTTTATGGACTCATCCCTACATTTGGCTACAGTGAAGGATAGGATAGCTTTGAGGATCATTAATGGGCACGTTCTAAGAGTTATTTTGACTAGTGTTGACAATGACACTATGTGCTTTATTTGACATTGAATGTCCCCGCACACTTTGGACTCACCTTTGGAGATCTTTGGAGACCCTCATTCCCCTCCATTTCCAGAGAATCTTGCAGTAGATTGTCTTATTTCGCTTATAAATGCAGATTGCATACCCTATGATCGTGATACTCTTGCAATGCTTAAGTTGATTGTAGATCTTACATGCTCGAATGGATTAGAGGCTTGTCTCTCAATTCTTTTGTTGTTACTGATGACCTTGGCATTGGCTCATGTATAGCCCACGTTGATTCAGTTCAGCAAGTCAATAGTTCCCTTCCAATTTCAGCTTTGTGGGATGCCTTCTTGCCAGATATTGCAGGGTTATTTATTGAGTCGTACATAGCAGACATTGGGGACATATTTGTGGATCTTCGTGTCCTCTTTGATGACAGTTTGAACAAACCTATCATCCCATCTTCAGTGCCTTCAAAGGTTGTTCATCAAGTATCTTTATAGTTGTTTTGATTTTCTTCAGTTAATCTAGCATATCATGATTCAGACATGTGTTCATTTGAGCAGTCTCCAAAGGCATACACAATTTGGATTTGGATTCCTATTTCTTCCACTTCATAGGAGTGGCTTGTCCTATCTCCAGTGGATTTGTTTATTCCTAAGGGGAGAAATGTTGTTTGCGGGTAGTGGATCATATTCTGTCTTTAGGCATTCGTCATTGCCACAGGAGCTACTTCTTCATTGGGGGATTTCTATCCTCATTTTCTCTCTTATGGGGGGGGTAATCATTGTACTATTGTGACAGAAGCAATCCTTGTGGGGTCACATTGAGTCCTTTCCTTTTTTCACTAGTACATTTATTGTATTTTCTCTCTTTTGGAGAGAAGGCTTCTCCAACTGGTTTTTCTCCTTTTCTTTGTTTGTGAGGAAGTGCTTTGGTTTTGTACATGGGTACCTAATCAGTCCTAGTTTCCACGACCCATTCATTTTGTATTTCGTGCTTAGAGGGTTTTGCTTCTTCCTAAGTTTTACTTAGGGGTGGTGTTAGAGCATGCATATTTGTTGCATTGGGCACATTTGTATATGTTGAATAATTTAGTGTGCATGCGCTCAAGAATATTCTCATGCATATTCATGTGCATAATTAAACACATGTTTGCACATGCATGCCTGGCTTAAGTTCACTTAGTTGAGCCTAATTTGGCCTCGTTAAATCTAGTTTGGCTCTAGTTTGTATATCTATCTCTAGTTTGTCTTTTTAGTTTGACTTAAGTTTTTTGCTATTTTAATTTATCTAGGCATTGCAATATGCTATTCAACCCCATTTGTATCTCCAATTCATTATTCTGCAATCAATATAGAATTCTAGGGTTGTTATAGAGCATATTATCTTTGTTTCATTTCTTTTATGTGATGGGTGTTTTTCTTGCAAATGATTCTTGGCTCCTGTGGTTGTTTCATCAACTCCTACATGTTCAGTATACAAGGGCTACCATAGACAAAGTTGGCATGTTTAAGTCATTAGATTGTTGAATACGAATTTACATAATTCAAAAATGTATTTGCACAGACAACTCATAGAACAAACCCATTTAAGGTCAAATTAGAACAGAATTAGTTATATTTATACTTGACTATTTCTCTTTGTTAATGCATTTGACAATAAAAAAGGCAGTCTTTACGGCTTTAGGAAAACTTAAATACTAAATGCCTCACTTGAGTAACAGTGTCTTTATCAACACATGCTCATATGTATATTCAATCAAAAACAATCAATTGGCATCAAAAAGGGTTGGGAAGTTAGTGTACATTCATTCCAACTTTTGCCTTATTTTACAAAAATAAAATGACTACAAGGAAAAAGGAATAAGGTTGTGGTATGTAGAATCAAAGCAAGCCAGCTTGGATGCTACTACTTCCAACAATCTCCATTTTTTTATAAGTTAAATAACCAATGTGGGTGCCAATGGCCAATGGCACTCCTTGTGGTTCTTCTGATCTGCCGACACCATCTAATGTCACTCATGATGATGATGATATCTATAAAGACCTGTGCAACACTGATTGCTGATTTTATTATTTTAATACTAAACAATAAATACCTGCCATGACATTTAGGTTTGACAAATTGACATCAAAGTAGCATTTCTTTTATTTTTATGGTAGTTATGTTTCATCAATGCATGCTATGTGATATTTTGAATTTAATATTTATGTTTCATCTCTGATACCTCCTCATGCAAATTTGTATGTCTTTATGATTGTCTGTGTTTTATGCATGGACAATCTAAAAACGAACCCAACCCAAAACAAAAAGAATTGCCATACTAGCATATCAAAATTTGAACATGAACCAGTAATATAGGAAAAATAAAGTCTGAGGAAGAATGGCAAAAGTACTATTAATATACCTGCATTTTTACAAGTGAAAAGTAGTTCCTAGCAATTAACACATTCCAATGAAGCTCTCTGTTAACAATTTAGCAAGCAGCCTAAACTTTAAAGTCAAATCATATTGATAATACCAAGCTGATACTCACCTCACCTCCTGTAGCAAGCAAAGTTCCATCTGTGCTAAAGACTAAGGATTTTTGCTGACTCACGTTATCTAATTGATCCAATGTTTTGTTTGAGAGCTTAATCTGAACATTTCCTGCTGCTGATTGATCCTCCTCCATCTCAAAATACCTGTGATCAATTATAATAATACGAAAAAGAATTGATGCTAGAAAATGAATTTAGAAATTTCAAAGGAAACATCTCCTATAAATTATTAGGATGAATGACAGTGTTCTAAAATGAAATTTGAAATTGCAAAACTATATTTTTTTGTTGGTAAATATAACATGACATTTTGATTTTTATGATACAGCAGTTTGAAAGTTGAAAGATTAAAAATTTTCACACACTGCTAGAAAAGCTTCAAAAGGAAAATTAAACCTAACAGAATGTAGAGCACAGATCTAACAATGAGGCATATCCAAAACAGGGAAGTGTTAATAACATTTGAATTATGAATGCATGCCCAAAGCTAATATATAGAAAACATAAGGTGTGGAAGTGCACTTTTAGGGGTTTCAAAAATGAGCCCTCGTAGTCTATGCCATCTCTTTTCTTCCTTTTTTAACATGTTAATGCAAAATTAAGCCGAATGACAATTGCAGATAGAGTGAGAGAAAGAAACTACCTAAGTTAGGCAGCTTTCCACATTAAGTGCACTGTGCAAAGGAAAATGATTTGGACTACTTAAACATTGAAAAAAGCAAAAACATGGTCACAGTCAGAATCAACATCATAGATGTGGAGAACCTTATTGCTAGATACCATTCTCAGAACTATAAAAGGGTTGACATCCATTGCATGACTCATGGAAAACAATGACCCTCTTTGTCTTCATCCTGTCTCTTACACAACTTTATGACAGTAGAATTGATAAATAATTCAACAATGATCGCCAGCACAATAAAGTTAGGGAATTATTCAAGAATGATTGCCAGCACAACTTCCCCATCTATTGTAACTTTGTTCTCAATGGTCAGCATACTTTTATATAAATTCAGCACAATAAAAATTTAATTAATAACACCCATCACCTGATTTAGAACTTACCCTGCTTACTATTACAAACCAACACATTATTTAAAGGAGAAGTATCAGTACTTGCAAGGACCATGGATACATAGGAGTGCTAAATTCTCTAGGAAAATGGTAGTTCAAATGCTGTCAAAGGTAAGGAGATCTAACTACCACAGGATTTAATTCAGGGATTGTCTGGTCCAAACAAAATGAGAAGAATAATAAAATAAGAAAACTAAAGATAGGAATTCCTAAATCAAGGGAAAGGAAGCCAAGTAACTAGAGAGCTCTACGGATAAGGTAGTACTAGAAGCAATGGGGATTTATTAAGGAACTACCACACAACCTTGAGAACTAGTGGAAGATGATCTGGCCATTTTTAAGATAACTACATATTTAAAATGTTGAAGACATCAATGTCTACTGTTCCCCATGCTCCCTGCTGTGCTTGTAACTAAAACCTCTTGTATTGTGCCTCCCAGGAGTGCACCATGGCTCCCAAATTGAGTCACTCTCCAGTTGATAACCTCAAATTCAATAGTGGGTATCATACCATATTGGAAAAAAGTTGTGCATATGGAAAAATATTAGGGGTTTTATTCCCTCTCTCTCCCTATGAGATTTACTTTGTTTCAGAGTTAAACAATTTTTTTGAGACATAACGCTTTAAATAGGAGATACTTTGGACACTATTTAAAAGCCTACTTTTGCTGATTGTAATTTTCGATTCCACTGAATTGTGTTAATCATACATGGATATTAGCATGATTGTATTTTTCAATCATCTTCTCACAGTATGAACTTAACCATAATTTTTATTTCTGGAAAAACATACTGAACATCTTCTAATCAGGATAGTCAAGATTGTTCCTGCAGCTACATCTAATTCTCAAGATGACCTCTACGGTAGTTGTCGTCTGCCCCTTTCTCACGCCGGAGCCTTCTCTGGCATAGTACACTGCCCATCCAAAATAATTCTGGAATAAACAGTTAATAAATTCTATTAGAGTTAAGCTTTCAAAACAATACTAGTCTTCCTCTAGAACATGTGGTGAGCTATTGAAATACTCGGGGAACAGAACATATACAACTTTGTACCTCCTCTTGTGTGTCTCGGCTCTATTCTGCAATTTTGGGAGCCTATCTCTATAAACAATGATGTCACATTCCTTCCAAACATATTGCTTAATCAATGCAATGAATCAAGGCACAGATTTTGCAAAGACAGAAGGATTTACAAGAAAAGATGTTTAATCCCATTGTCCCCTTTATTTATTGTAAAGTCCCCTTTTGGGATTGCCCTAATTTTTGCTCTAGAATCACAAATTCCATTAAACTAAGAATTGTGAGATGGTTAGAGATATGACTTTACCAATTTAAATGTCTTTTGACAAGATAAATCCTGATTTAGGTCCTGCAATCACTAATAAGGAACAAGTGCATATATATATACCAACTGACTATATCGTTAGTGTAATATAATCTTCCTTAAACATTCTAAACTGATAAAACAAAGAGATATACAATCCTAACCTAGGGATTAGTTAACAATATAATGTGTATTTTGGTTTTATGAAAGAAACTCATTTATAGCATTTAACCTCCATATGGACTGTCCCTCACAAATAGTGCCTTTGAATGATGTAGCCCATGCCCATTCCACCACAGGCCTTATCTATCTTGTGAGGCACTAATCTAATGCAGTAAAATACAAACACACATAGTACTCTACCTAATAAGTCACACATTTCATGTGGCTAATCAGAATATATAGAACCTGATCTTGTCATAAATGGCATATAAAATCGCATGCAATTCATATATATGTCAGACTTAAGGTGATAGCATATATTTGTAAATACTTATATATTTCAAGTATGTTTATATTTATATTAAATAAGATTAAGCAATTATCTGGTATTTAATAATCTGCAGATATATATATATATATATATATCATGTAGTAACTTCATCTGAAACCTGACTGTGATTCAGAGTCCGTAGATTCTCTTGGAAATGCCAGTTTCGATCCCTCCTTGTGCTTTCTTATTCCAACTTCCTACTATTCATTATGCCCCTGCCTGACCTTGGTCAGCAGCGTCGGTGAAGGGAATAATCCTTGTCGATTTCCTTTATCATTAATTATTGTAAATGTTATTTATGTCTTAATTGTTTCATGTGTCTTTCTCCATTCTGATATTTGTTTGTTGCTGTGTAAGCCACATCAGCCTTCTCCCAGTGACTTTGCGACATTTGTACATGTATGGCTGTGATGAGTACATAGTGAAAATCTTTGCTCAGATTTAAGACAATATCGACTTAATATATCTGTAACTCTATACTATGGTGTGATCTTCCTTGGCCGTTGACTGTTCATAACTTTATACTAGTTGCTGATTGGATTATGAGGTCAAGTCTAATGTTTTTTACCTTTGATGCTGGCTTCCCTATACCTGTCACTATATTTCCCCATGTATACCCATGTGGGGTGGGGAAAGGTAGCGACCCTGCCTTTAATGGTCACGACTTTATATTTGATTAAGTTGCCGACCCAATTTGATTCTTAATGATTATTTGCTATGTATTATGTTTTATCTTAATCATTTGGTATCATATTATATGTTGCTTGTTATTTATATTGTTATATTTAGTATTTGGTATTTACACTTATATTTAATATATGGTAGATATTACAATACATATATTTTTATTAATTATATTTCAGATGTATATATTATGATAATATTTTATAATATAATATAGATTATATTGTATTATAAATAATGGTATTATTGGATATATTATCATTTAATATATTATATTGATTTATATTATTTATTATTTATTTATTTACAACTATTTATTATTAAATAGTTTCACGATAAAGTCTTAATTGATTTTCTTTACTTGTCACCTTTGAAATTTTTGTCTCTTAGCGACTTCACAAAATTGGTGTGAAATAGATGGAGATGTCACAGTAGGGCTTCAACCCGAGGACATGACATTTATGTCCATGAATGACCATAAAAGGTTAAACGAACTTTAAAATACATCAGTTACAATAACAAAGAGCTCAGGTAAAAGGGGACCTAGCATAAACACTTTAAGAAACAAACCAATTATAGCTCGCTCCCAATGTATATAATTGACAACCCTGCCTTGTGGCAAAGGAGACGCACAAAGCTAGCAGAATCTTCCTCACTTCATGTGTTTCTCACCTACAACTAGGACTCGTGTAAATCAGTAGAAGTGGTTCTTGGTTATGAAGGAAGTTTTTTCCTCCACCACCTTAAGGTTGGCGTACAGTTACTTTTATTGTTCATTCATACTCGTCTACTCCAGTTGTTTCTGCCACTTTAAACACTTCTAAGTGTTAACATTATAGCCTTTACGGCTAAGATCAACTCGGGCATTTGAAGATAATAATAATTTTCTATTTATTATCACCCTTGCGATATATATACATGTGCTTGCGATACATATACATGTGCGATTTTATAATAATAAATAAGGCATTATTATTATAAAATAAACAAATAAAATAATTAACTAAAAGGGCCCAAGTCGGCCATCTCTTGGAGGGATAGTTAATTACCAAGGCACATATATATTCAAGTTCGATTCTTGGAGAAGAACACACCAAAAACATAATGTTTGTTCTTCCTTTCAAGAATCCAAAGAACGCAAATTATCCTTGCATTATAGAGTGAAATTTATCAGCAAATTGGGGTGAAATTTAGCAGTGAATTGGAGCGAATTATTTCAGGCATTCATCAGCGAATTTATATATATATACTTGGAATCCGAATTGATACAAAATCTGGTGTGCGATTTGGATCAGAATATTATACATATCAAGGGCGTGAATTACCCTATCTAGGGCTTGATCCCCATCTACTATTTTACACATTACTTGAGGGCAAATTCTTGGACAGAATTCGCATGCCTTGAGGTTCGAATTTAACACTTTAGAGGGCTGCGATTTTGGACCTGTGTGGTAGTATTTTCTACATCACATCAATATTGGAATTGCAGATCTATAACAAGGGCAGACTTATCAAGATAAATTGGTGTACAAAATTGGTACTATCTTTCCACCTTTCTCTGTCAATTTTATCTATATATTGTTTCAGTTTTAAAAGCTATCTATAGATTGTATTTTAGTTGCATAGATCTGAAAATATCAACACTAAGTCAGTCCATAATTCTAGTGAGGAAGATGGACATGATGAGGGATTATATCATGTACAAAGATGGGGGCAGAATCTCTCATAATTGTTAGTGAAAGCTCTTAAGCATTTAAATCACAATGTTTGAAACAGAGCAAGAGTTCTCAGGGTCATAAATACCTTTATTAAATGTTTTCCACTTCAAAGATTACTAAAAGCTCAAGCAATAGATGGAGAATGGGATTCTCAAAGCTAAAAACAGAATGGTAGTGGACTTTGACATGCAAGATTCTACATACTTCCACCCTAATCATATAACTCCAAATAAACAACATTGCCCAGTACTACCCAAAACCTCTGTACTTACTATGGTACAGTTCTAGTACTGTACCTTGTAGGTTCATCCTAGTCCATGTTTTTCCCAGGTTATGTACCCAAGCAATGTTAATGTAAGGTAGCTGCGAGAGATCTCTTTCATACCTGCAATGGTTTCATTAAATTATCATTTTCATTAGCATTTGATGTTGTATATGTATGTGCGTGAATGTTGGGCATCAAAGAGACTCTTCTTGGCTTTTGGTAAGCCAAGAGTCTTCCTTACTGATCGGTCTTCTATGTGAAAAGTCACACTCGTTGAAGACTATGAAGAGTCTTCAACATCAGCAGATAAAGCGCCGCATGTGTGTGTAACTGTTGATCTTTTGGAGCGCCACATGTGTACGTGGTTGTTGTCGGTTTTGTAACTAAAAGTCTAAAGCGTCTCCTTGTAGCAGTAGACTTTTAATTCTCGGTGACATGTATTCAGGGAATATGAAAGGCAAAGTCGATGTGAGTTGTTCTTCTTTATATAGAGGGATTATCATTTGAACAGCTGCTGCAATTATTCTGAGATCAGCGTGTGCAGATTATTGCTGTAGGATTGCACTGAGATTTATAGTGTTTTGTAAACGTCATTTTTGTAGCAGGGTGTCGTCTATGTTATCATAAATTCTTTCAGCAGAGTGTCATGTTGATTTGTATGATCATTGCTGGAGTTATTGATCATTATCATGGGTCATCTGTAAATGAATATTGTTTGGTGTTGAGTTATTATTGTTATATCATTATGTGAGAATAGTACATTTGAGTCAGTATTACTATAAAGAGAAGATCAGTACAGTGTTCTTTAAGGGTGTGTAGTCTAAGCATCTTGTGAGAATTGTATACAGACTCCATTATTTAATAAAGTGATATTTCTTGGTGTGGCTGGGTTTTTCCCTCAAGAAGGAGGGTTTTCCCAGGGTATTTCTGGTTTCCTTGTGTTTCTGATTTATCAGTAGTTTATTTATGCACTTCTGGTTCAAAACATTAACAAGCAAAACCCAATGCATTCAAGCAATACCCAAGACATTCCCATCAGGAGGCAAACTAATTTTTTGAAAACAGTAAATAAACCAAAAGAACAGTTGAGAAACATAAGAAAGGCACTTAACCAGCTAGACCTTGATGTCTATTCTTTTTACATAGACTTACCCAAGATTTACCAAACCTAAAGCCCCAAATAATCAGCAAACATCATTAGCTGTAACCATACTGTAGCCCCAATAACTTAGCTCATTTAATGCAATTAATATGTGCCATTCTGATGTGAGGTGTAAGACAGTAATATTGTCCATGGTGGACTGCCTCTAGTAATAACATAACTCAATTTAGTATATGCATTGTTTGAAAAGTTTGCCACATTAACTAGATCAAAGTTTTGACCATTAGGTTGAACCAATAAAGGAAGGCATCAAAAACAAAATAAATTGGGATCAAAATGGTATAGCACCCTAAAGGAGTTGAGTAACTCTTGAAGAATAAAACCAACTAAGTGCATAGTAACCAAGCCCCACAACAAAATCAAAACCAGCATTGTGGAAATAACATTGATTCCAGTTTAAGAAGCATAAAGAGCTTAATTTGGATGAGGAAAGGGTTGTGTATAGGTACATAGCTCTCCAGAAGGTAAAAGGGCAGGGAAAATTTTTAAAATTATAAAGGGTCCAACATGCCACTATAGATGAGGAAGGGAGCACATGTACAGGAAATGCAACTTTGTAACCTTTCTTATATTCATTGTCTTCGATGGTTCATTTGATAAGAGCTTCACTCCACTGTGATGGCCTAAGTCACAGGGTTTGCCGAATTTCATGCTTGAAGTTCGAAATTCGGCAAACATTTAAAATAGGTATGGAATTCACAAAATTCGTGTCTAAATTCGTACAAAGAAAGCGTCAAATTTTTTATCAGACTCTATTTACGCAAGACGTTTTCAGAAGGGTTTCTTATAGGTTTTTAAAGCTACAGCTTAAATTTCTTCCGCCGCCAATTAGCTTAACCAGTCCAATCACTTGCAAACAGCTATAGGGCATTTCATTTGTAGTGTGACGAAAGTCGACGAAAGAGTCAAAGGGATGAGCCATGAGCAACGCATCCTTTGGCACAAATTTCTTCAACGGAGTTTCTTTGCACTCGAAGTTCTTCTGTGTGGATTTCTTCTGCAAATTTCGTGTATTTGCTTTGGCTTGTTGTATTTATCGAGAGGTTGACTATTTTTTATTTATTTATTCTTTAGCTCTTCTCGTGCTTTATAACATTTTAAATATGTATGATTGACTTTATAAATTAATTAAATATTCATATTACTTTTATTATAAATTACATTTACCCATTAATGGGAATGGGAGGGTGCAACCTCCGAAAAGGGTCGAGGACGCCAGTATGAGTAATTGGCAACCTTCATCCCCTGGATGGGTCAAAATAAATTTTGATGGCACCTCACACGGCAACCCGGGAATATCTGGGATAGGATATATAGCGCGGAATGAGAGGGGAGAAATTATGGCGATAGGGGCCAAAAGACTGAAAAATGGAACAAACAATGAGGCTGAGTGTTTGGCAACAGTTGAGGCCATCCTAATGGCAAGACGACTACAACTTAGGAGAATTCATCTGGAAGGAGATTCACTCGTAGTAGTGAACCAAATTGCCAAAGGACAAATGGACACCTGGTATTTGAATAAACACATCAGACGAATTAGGAATCTGGTGGGAGAATTTGAAGACTTCAAAGTCTCACAGGTGCCGAGAGCGGCAAATGAGATGGCGGAAAAACTCTCAAATATTGGTGCCAACAAATCACTCGAAAACCAATTTGAACTATTTGAAGATTTGAGAAAAGAAATATAGAGGTAAACAGGCACACCAAGGAAGGAAACCATAGTTTGTGGCTTGTGAGTATAATAAAACCCGAGGATGGAGAGCTAGAACCGGAATGAAGAAACTCGCCATTGAAAGCACGTGGCATCTTTGCCCACTAGAAAGAAAAGGATATGATGTCAAGGTGGATGCGTGTGAGGATGAGCTATTTCGATGCAAGATCTCATAAGCCGAGGATTCCCTTCATGTGAATGCAGAGAAAGTACAGAGAGGAGTAATGTGAAGGGTTGGAGGGGACGGCAGCATAATGATAGCGCCTTTTGGGCCTCTAGAGACTTTGGAAGCACTTTAAAGAAGGAAAGGCCAGCGATTTGAAAATCTGAACAGAAGACAATAATGCAGAATGGAGGCCAACTTTTCCCTCAGCAGAACAGGCCAAATCCCAGCATTCGAAGGACCCATTACGATGAATCGACTGAGCCACATCTTCAAGGAGGACGGCGAAGATTTCTGGGCGGCAATACAGGAAATCTTTGGGGATCACTACCTACAGGATTGGTGGAAACCACGAACAAATTTGGACATCTCGTCCTTGTTTGTTGCGCTTGGTGGCGGCATCAAAAGACGAAGTGGTGGGTGGTCCGACAGTGTATGGCGATCAAGTGGGTCGAAGGAGTAGAGGAAATTCTGCAGTGGGAGGAGGTGGGGCTCAGGTTGCACATGGGCGACGCACCATTTCGAATGGTGGGACACAGAAGCAGAGGATTGCAGTCACTTGTGCTCTGGTCTACAACCAGCCCAGAGGGCATTCACTTAGCTCGGGCCCTCTGTGGTTGGAAGGACTTGAAGGCCATTTTGGAGAAAAGAAAGACAGAGGCGCAGAATAAGGTCGAGGCCGAGCTCGCTAGGAGAAAACGGAAGCAAACGCCCATTAAATCCAGCGCGGCAGTGGGAGAGGATGGCAGGTCGCGGATTCGAAGGCAGCTGCCAGTCACAAGGAGGGGCGGAAAGGCCAACGCAACACGTAGGGCCCGAGAAGCAGAGGTTGCAAGCACGAGTGGGGTGGTTGAGGGTAAGACCCGCGTCGGCGACCTGGTGGAGGAAGGTGGTGCCTTCGGGAATTTCACAAAAGAGGAGGCTGTCAGGTGGTTTAATTAATGGGGGATAATGGATTCCTTTTTGGATGTTTGTTAATAGAAAATCAATAAGATTTCTACCATGTTTAGCTATAGATCAACTTAGGAGCAAATCAGAGGAATGCAACAAAGTTTTTGCATGATTGTAATCGATAGCCATGTATGGCGATGATGTAATCTTTTCTACAAATTAATGAAATACATATTACCGATCAAAAAAAAAAAATTACATTAAAAATTAAATATAATAGATTTAATATTAATGTTGTGTTTTTTAATTATTAAATTATCATTTAATAGCTTCACACTTTATTTTATTTTTTACTATTAATCTTTAATAATTAAAATTTAATATGTAATATATTTTAGTATTGTAGATCTATTATATTATTTTTTAAATTAAATCCATATAGCGAATTTAATGTCAATTTTTTTTCCGAATTTTTTCTCCGGTTGAATTTTATCCAAATTTTATAGTTGCCGAACTCCAACTCCAACTCCAACCTTGTGACTCGGGTGATGGCAATGGTTTCTTGGGTGCAGATACAAGATGTTGTCACAAGCATTCGGAGGCCCTGTTGTTATGATAAGTTGATAACTGTAGTTGTATTAAACATAGATCCTTGACCTTATGAATTTACCACTGGCATACTGATAAAGATACAGCAACAGTCGCATATTTTTTCTCTTGCTAGCGGTTGCCTCAAGTTCTCCCCTTTCAAGCTAAGGTTTTGTAGGCCGTTTGGTTTCTCACTGCAGGAATTGATCATATTTGGTTTGCATTTCTCTAGTGTTGATATAAATTTATTTTTCTCCTGTACTAAAGAATGAACAAGATTTAGTATGCCAAACCCCACAAATGCTGAGAACGGATCCCTGAGGCAATCACCTCCACTAAAAAAACTGTTTCTGTGAATTTCCAGACTCGGGAGGCAGGAACAGAAAAAAAAATCCTAAATTTTGGAGACAGCAATGGACAGTTACACGTACATAAAATGCACAAAATTAAATAATGAAAACACAAATGAGAGCGCAGTACAATAATTGTCCAAACTAATTTATATCAATTAAACAACCTGCCAGGTGACATATCATTTACCTGCCTCGAAACTACTAGATATATCGTTTTCTTCCACCATGTTACTCTCCATGAATGGTATTATTGTCCAGCACATTTACCACCACTTATTTAAATTATTACTTGTCATCTAAGTTACCACATTCGCTTGCCAGACAGGGAAATCGCAAGTTGGATCGCTCAAAAGTCGAAGTTGGTTTGAAATCGACTCAAATTCGTTGCCAGACTAATAAATTGGCTTGGAATTCGTCGAACACGACCCTGTGAGAATCTGAAGCAAATTTCATCGACTTTCCTTCAGCCCGGAGCAACTTTGAAATGAGTTTGCGCAAATTTGGTCCTCGACAGCAACTGTTGACATTTTAATAAAGTTTTTTAACATTTTTTTTTGCAAAATGAAAACCTAAACGCATACACGACATTATTAATTAATAATACATGGGACTATTGGTATTACACAATATTTTAATACACGGCAGAGGGGCATTACTATTATACACTCACGACAGAGGGGCATTTGTTTTTAATATTTATCGTTGCATTCTCAGTGCTCACACTCATGGCAGCCATAATCTGAGTTCTCACTCACGGCAGGGGCTTCTCATTCTGGCAGCAAGCGTGTCTACAGGCAGGGTCTTCTCATTCTCAAAGTGTCTACAGGCTGAGGCTGATCCTAAGGCTGGGCCTGAGGTTGCTACTACTGATGATAGTGGCACTTTTTGTGCTTCTAATTTGCAATAGCAGAATGATGATGATTTGTTTGATGGTTTTGATGACTGATTATTAATGTTGACATTATTGTTTTTGAGCCGAAACATTGATATGGTGGTGTATTTTGGCTTTTTGCTATATCATTTGGACTAAAATGTTAATATATGTGGTGGCGTATTTTGCTAAGTTGCTTCAATATTAGCATTGTAAACATTGATATGGTGGTGTATTTTGGCTTTTTGCTATGTCATTTGGACTAAAATGTTAATATATGTGGTGGTGTATTTTGCTAAGTTGCTTCAATATTAGCATAGTGGTGTATGAACTTACTTGCTGCAGCATATATATACATCTATATTTTTTTATTTTTATTTTAAATTTCTTGTACGGATGAACCCAAAACAAATCCGAACCCAACCCAAAAAAAAATTTAGACGAATTTCAAACCCACATCTGTACCAGAATCCGAACCGGCAACTTAGCTTGTCATGATGAACCTACTATTAGTACTCATATTAATTATTTTTTAAAAACAGTTGGATAATTTCAATCATAATGTTCTTTTTCTTAAAAAATAGATGTGCTTTTGTCGTATCCCCAAGTGTGTATATTTTGGGCATGACACCTTAGCATATTTTGGGCATGACACCTTAGCTATAGTCTCATGCTGGCATATCTATATTGATATTAACATTATTCTTATAGTTGCTTGTAATAATTATTTTATATATGTACTAACCCTTAATGATAATAAGCATTGATTTTTTAAAGATACTACCAATTTCTAGGCATTCCCTCCTTTCTCAATTGTAAACCTACTTTTAAAAATTCCATTAGTGGTCCCAACATGTTTTATGGAAAATGCCAATAATGTAAAAGTATCCCTAACAAGCACCTATGGCTAGTAAATTTGTAACAAAATGATCATCTCTCCACAACAACATTTTGAGTTCAATTTCAATGAATTCCACTAACATAATTTGGTGAAATTGACAATAAGGGTTCTTTTTCAAAACAATACGCTATAAATTTGCAAAAAATGGATTTATACTAGGTTATTGAGTCCCTCACGAAATGGAGTCATAACAGACAATGCAAAGAAATGTAGAGTTGTTGGGTTGTTGGTTGAGGAACGATATCAACATATCTTTTGAATACCTTGTGTAGTTCACTCGCTAAATCTTATGCTACAAAAGATTAGGAATAAAATTGACTGCATCAAAGAGGTGTATGCAAAGGTTGAGGAAATTCAAATGTTCATCACCAACCACCACATGTCTCGAGAATTTTTAGATCATTTTCAAAATTGGAGCTATTGAAGGTAAGTGTTGTAGCACAAAATTTTACATTTTCTGATCTTCATAATTTGATTGTGTATTCTAGTTCTTTAAAGTTTGTTTTTAAATTTTAATCAATTTGGCTCTAATTTCTATTATAGGTTGTAGAGACCCATTTCGCCTCTAATGCAATTGTCTTGAGATGACTTGTGAAAGTTAGAGAGGCACTTTCTAATATAGTGATTAGCCAAAATTGGTCTATATGGAAGCAAAGCGGTGCTAAGAAGGCAACAAAATTAGGTAAAGAATAATAGACGACTTGTGGTGGGATCGTATGGAGTATCTCCTTAGTTTCATCGAGCCCATTATGAGCATGATTCGTTATATTGACATGGACAAGGCTTGCATTGGAGAGCCATATGATCGCATCCACTCAATGCTTGAGAAGATGAAATGCATCATAAGTGTGAAAGAGTAAGACTCTGAGAGGACTTTCTTCGAACAATTGCATGCAATTATTGAAGAAAGATGGAACAAGATGACCACTCCATTACATCTTCTTGTCTATGTATTGACTCCAAAATACTGCAGCAATCTATTTCTTTCTATGCCAAAAAGGCTTGCCCCATATAGAGATTTTGAAGCATCTAAAGGGTACAAGGCAGCATTCCTCAGACTCTTCGCTGAAAATGAATTGTGAAATACAATTACGAATGAGTACACGGATTATGTGCTCTCAAATGGTTGAAGTGTTGAGGCTCTTCGTGATGGATTTTAGGAAGGATGCTCATAGTTGGTGTTACTTCCATGGCCAATACTTTCGAGTTTCAACACCTACAGCCCCTTGCATTCAAAATTTTATCACATGTAAGTTTAATAATTAATTTATATTTATTTTTTCATATTTAATTTTTTTTTAATTCTATTGATAAATGTATAACTTTAATTGTTTACTTTGTCTTCATAGGTTGCTAGTTCATTTGCATCAGAAAGGAATTAAAGCACATATTCTTTCATCCACTCAGTAAAGTGCAATAAATTGCACTCAAAAAGAGCAGAGAACTTTGTATATGTGCACTCCAAATTGTGTCTCCTTTCACACAAACAACATGACTACAAGCAAGGGGAGACGAATAAATGGTATATAGAGCCAGTTCATACTAACTTGGAACTTGAAGTTTGAATGAAGAATATTTATCATGTATGTTTTAAAATTTAAATGACATTCATGTTTATGGTGGTTTTGCTGTTTATATGATGATATGTAATATTCTAATCTTAATTCATGCATGACATTCATGTTTATGGTGGTTTTTCTGTTTATATGATGATATGTGATATTCTAATCTTAATTCATGCATGACATTCATGTTTATGGTGATTTTTCTGTTTATATGATGATATGTGATTCTAATCTTAATTCATGCTCTGAGGCTCTTAATTCATGCTCCGAGGCTATATATATATATATATATATAGTTTTCCTACTAACAAACCCAAAACCCAAAAAAAAAGGTGAACCGGTGAACTGGATCCCCAAACCAAAACCAAAATCGGAAACTTGGCAAAATAAGATTCCTGATCCAGCTAATATTAATTACCACGGACATCTTTACATACGCACTTTACAAATCATGTTTGCTTATCGCCATATACAGCATGTTGTTGTAAAACACTACAAGGATACATAGAATATGTACAAAAAGACCACGTCATATAAAAACTAAATATTCAAAACTTTCAAACATATCCTAATTAATTATTGTGAGCATTTGTTTCACTGGGATTGAATGTTTCAGAAAGTACTGCTTCAAAAAGGAATGAGGCAAAACAAAAGACAATCAACATTAACAGCTAGAAAAGAATATCAAAGAAGCAATGCTTAGATGTTCGCTATTTCTTTCATCTTCAAAATAAGCATCCCTTTGACTGATCATCCATATCAAATAATATTATTGAAAATGTCAATTTTATTTCATAGAAGTTTTCTATTATACACTGGTACAAGTTAGAAAAACTACCTGCAACCTTTTGATAATGAGCAAATAATGCTGCTATTTTTGAGAGGGTGCACAGTCATTCTATACGCACAATCATCATCGGTGTAATAATTTTGTATCTGCAAAAGTATGTGCCGATTGTCATTGCATGATCCGAGATGTACATTCTACAACAAGAAAAGATCTGAACCTAGACATACTGGAAACATAATCCAAATGTGTTAGTAACTTCTCTCAAGTCCATAACCTATTTTCCCCAAAGAATCAGGAACAGTGGGGAACATGGCAACTCGGTAATAAATTTTTCATCACTAGCTTAATCGCTGCTTTGACTAACTCATCTTAACCTTATTGATCAAGCCAATACAATGCTCTCAATAAAGTAAAGTTTGGTTAATTGGGTATTCCTAACTTTTAACTTACCTAAAAATGCATCCATAATAACAGCATTAGATTAAAACTACCTTTAATTGGGTAGTCCTAACTTTTAACAAGGCAATCAAATGATGTTCATAAAAAGCATATAGAAGATTTTAAAAATCAACTCAAGGATCACACCACGTGCATTGTCTATAGGATCATGATGTAAAGGTGAGGTACATTGATTGCAACAATAAAGATCGGAGTTCACATCTTTCTAGATATAATCTCTATGTTAAGAGCATAGTTCCACAAAGTCTTAGAAATGGCAGACAGAGGGATGGAGAGATGGCTTTAGGGGATAGGGGGTGGAGTGACAGGTTTCGGAAACAAGGGGAACAAGAATCTAGGTTTAGGAATGGCTGGGGGGCAGCAGGGCAAATATATATGGTACCTAAAACATTAGTTATGTAAAATGTATAAAGTATATCATTGCAACTTTGCAATACTAGTTACTAAATAAATAGCATTAAACAATGGCAATGTCAATGCAGAATATCTATATCAAATATATTACATCCCAAATGTCAAAATATGATTGGCCTATGTGCGTCCTAAGGATTTTTCGCCATGTACCCATACTAGGCATGTTCCAGGATGTTAGAATGCCTTCAAAATGTCCCCCTGCTATCGCTGATCAAATAAATTTGCCATAGTCATCTCAAAAATGTGGTCACTTCACAGGGACAATCAAAAGTCCCCCAACCATATTGGAGATAATCAGCTGTCCCTGCACAAAAACACTTGGCCCATAATCAATTAAAAAACAATTCTTCCATCGCTATTTCAGTAGATTTTCAGTCATTCAAATAAAAGATATCAACCATTATAACAAGTCATATCAGTGAATTTGAAGATGTATTTTTATGTCTTTATTACTGAAATTTCAAACGTTGGACCATATATTAGTGAGTGATCAAGTACATTGCTAACCTGATTCAAATTCAAAAGAAAGTGCCTTCACTTTGCCACTTTATGAGGAGACTCGTATTATTGATCTAGGAGGGAGAATGTTAGAAGGTTTAAGAGATGGGTCTTCAGAAGGTTTAGGAGCTGGGTTTTCTTGAATGTCAAAAGCACATTGGAAAGCATCGGTTGAATCACTTATGATAATTTGTTTGACTCTCATGTTAACACTAATTTCAACTCTATTGCTATGTCTAACAGTATAAGGGATCTATATGATTAATGCCTTATCAATGTTATCATATGAATATTTGAAATTTCCCTATATTTTTAAAATTTTCCCTATTTTTTAATAGCCATCCACTTTTCCATCCCTTGTCGTCCTCTAAAACAGCCTCGAAAAAATCTGTCCTCAAAACACATCCCCCCATCCCGTATCAGCCCCATCCTAGAAACTTGTTGAAACATAGCAATTGGCCAATGGCCTAATGCCTCTAATCATTTCCAAAGTCAATGCCAACCCTTAATGTCACGCTCCTCCGAACCAATACCAACCAACCCTATCTTTGTGCACTATACCTCAACAACTCATCAATTTGCTAGGTTTTCCTTAGATAAAAGGGTGTTGCAGTCAAGAGTGAGGACATCAATAATCCCTCTAATTATAGGAGCATTATGATAAATCATTTGTTTGCAAAGTTATTTTCAAAGTATGCCAAAAAAAAGAATTAGCAAGTGGGTGGAAGAAAGAGATTAATGTGCTAAAGGGAAAGCAGGTTTCAGACCCAAGCATTCCACGGTTGATCACGGTATAACTTGAGGCACATCATTGAAAATGTTTGAGAGAAAAAGGAGGAAGCCATTTTCTGCTTTGTAGATTTCAAAAAAGCTTTTGACACGGTCCCTATAGACAAGCCTTGGCACAAGATGGACGAACATGAGGTTCCTATACATCTTAGGTCAGTTGCTCATACGATGCATGAGGAGGTTAAAGTCAAAATCAGAACTTCAGCTGGCATCTCCAAAAGTTTTAAGAGTGCTATAGAGGTCAAGCAAGGGTGTCCATTGTCCCTCCCCTCTTTGGTTTATATTTTTAACAAACTTGAAGAGTGGTTAAACTTACAAGGTAGCGATGGTGTCCATTTGGACGAGCTTGTTATAAAGCTTCTTTTGTATGTGGTTGACCTTATTCTGATTTCTAAATCTGCACTTGGCTTGCAAGAGCATTTACTTTCGCTTGAGCATTTTTGTAAAACGGTGGGATGCAAGTCAATATTAGCAAGACGAAAGTGATGGCTTTCCATAACAAAAAAAAACATAACCAGCATAAGTCTTACTTTGAAGGTAACTCTTGAAGAAGTGGCATTAGAAATACCTCAAAATTGACTTCAAAAAAACTTTAAGTTCAAAGGGTTGCAGAAAAAAGTGAACTTTGGGAAATTGGAAAGTGTTTTATGCTTTTCAAAATAGATGCAAAGAGGCAGAGCTATGGAATTGGAAAACTACCCAAACTATTTTTGGGCTTTTAGTGCTTCCGGTTGTACTCTATGGTTGTGAATTGTGGGCCAGCAGTACATCCGACCTAAAGTGGAAGGAATTTGAGAAAATTAAAAACGCTTGATCTCTTACGATATCATGTGAGTGAAGTAGGGGCTGCTCCTATTGAAGCAATTGCTATGGTGTGAATCATAAGATATTTGAAAAAAATTGAGCAAATGGAAGAGCGTAGATGGCCAAAGGTTGTCTTCAATGACATATTGTGCAAAAGAAAGAAGACATGGATGCAGCAAAACAAAAAATAGTATAGTAAATGGGATATTTACTTGAACATGTGCCCCAAGAATAGTAAAGAGATAAACGCTTTTGTTATGGATAAGTTCCACAAGTGTTCTTGGGACAAAAGACTAAGGAGAAAGAAAAAGTATTATATTGAAGAGTTTAATCCCACTTATAATCATCATCAAAAAACATGCATAGGGGCCACTATCTCTTGGAAAGGCAAAATTCATATTGCTAAGTTAAGAACTAACTCTAATCAGCTTTGTTGTGAAACCGAGCATTGGAAAAGACCAAACGGAGATCGGGAAGAAAAGTGTGTATTTTTTGCATTTCCAGAAAAGCGGAAACAGAAAAGCAATTCATTTTACAATGTGATGCCTTCAAAGAAAGCAAGAAGAATTTTGTAAATATCTTGACAGCTAACTCTTGGGTTGGTTTATTAAGTGAGAGGACAGTTGAGCAATTGGGGGCACTCATAATCAAGTTGCAAAAATTATGTTTGTGAGGCGGTCTATCCCATAGCCTATCTTTAGCCTTGTGGACGTTAAAATAATTTCTTAATTCCTTCTTCTTCTTCTTCTTATATATATATATATATATATATTGCAAATTATAATATATAATTGTAAAATAATAATATATATTTCAAATTATAAAATATACTATTAAATAAGCTATTATATTTAAACATAATTATTATTTTATAACTAAATATTATAATTTTATTAAAAACTTATTAAATTTAACTTTAGGTATGAACAAATAAAATGAATATCAACAATAAGCGAAATTATTATTAGACATTAAACTTAAATTTAAATACTAAAAGAATGAATTCAATATCAACAATATATAAACTTAAAGTACATATTAATAAAGATAAAATTTTAAAATTACCATTCATTTAAAACGTAAACAAACTTAGTGTTATAACTCTCATGACAAGCAAAAATCCCCCTTCTATAAATAATCAATGAAGTATTTGTAGCTCATTGTAACTGTAGATGTTAGTGTTTCCACCTAACCCAAGAACTCAATCTACACACACAACTTCACATACGAAGAAGCAACACAAACGAGAAGCTATTTCACCAAATAAGAAAATGTATTGAGGTGAGATGCAAATGTACAAGGCCCCCGAATATATAATGGAGGTGTGGTGAGGTATAAGATAACGACCAACTAACTACCTCATTCAAAATAAAATGCACCTAACATTATTAAATAACTAATATCTAATAATGTAAAGGTTGGTTACCTAAGTGGAACTTCAGTAAGTGGGATAAAACCACATACACCAACACCCCCCCTTAAGCGCAACTTAAGGAGCCAAACTATGCAATATGAGATGCAAAATGGGTCCCGACAATAATGCCATGTTAGGTACCCATGCACAACTACAATGCAATGAAAAGAAATCTCTCACAATTAGAGAAAGGGAGAAAAACCCAGTGAAAGAAAACTCCTCTCCAAAAGAGAGAAAATGAAGGACTAAAAAACCTCCAAAACAATGTCCAAAAGCACAAACGTGGAAAACATCACTAAAGCACAAAGTAGTTATAGATAGCTATCAAAGGATGACTGATATGGTGTTATAACTGAAGAACCTCCTCTAAAACGAGATGATGATCAGGGTCAAGAAGACAGCAATTTGCATGAGTGACCCAAATAACACTACTTGAACAACGATCAGAAGGCAACAATGGAAAAACATTTGTTAATTGAAAATATACGTGGCACATGAATCAACACGAGTGATCTCATCATCACTACTCAACCAATGAAGTTGAAATACATGTGCAATAGTCTAAGAACCATGATCGACTGAGGATAGAAGGTTTTCCTCCACAGAATATGAATGCAAGTGTCTCAACTCACTCCAAGTGAAACCAAAGAAGCATTAGCACGAACAGGGGGATAATGCTATCTAGGGAGAGCCATGACAGGTCCACCAAGGCTGGGTCACCAAGTAATGAAGGAAGCAGAAGATACAACATTTGAAGTGACCAAATAGTAGTACCTACAATTGAACAAAGGGTGTGCACCAAACTACACGCACGCATGAGGCAAGAATATTGGAGATCCTTATGTTGTTGTGGAGGGACACTCACTTCAAAATGTTTTGATTGGCAAACAAGGCACCACACAACCCCCCATGGCACTTTATATAATAGTGTGAGTATAATATTATGGCACAACATTTTATGCAAAATCATCAAAAATGCATGAACAAGATGTGGTAGTATGTCTCAATATGTATACAAAAGAAAGTGCTTACAAGATGCCCAAACTAATCCATAAGGACAAAAAAATGAAGAAAATACCTACACCAATAAAAAGTACACAGAATCACCTTTCCAACGAGTGCTCATTTGTCAAAAACGGTCAAAAAAATGCCCAAGTTATGGCCATTTGAAGAAAAAGAAAAAAAACATTGATTAAGGGCCCAAAGATGAAAAACGGCCCACACCTTCATTAATACCTGGGGGTTAAGGCGTGGTCACCCATGTGAACTCAAGTCAACAAATCAAAAAAGTGCTATACCCCGTGGTGGAGGGGGATCAATATTGCCAATAGGGTAGCAGGGTCTGGTGGTGGCTCCATGCGCCACACCCTCATAGGTAAAACCACGAGCGATCGATACCACAAACCATGAACTTTTTCTATGATAATTAAAGAGGGCCCTAAACATGTTTGTCAACAAGCCTTTACCTACCAAATAGAACATCTAGCCAAAGGAGAATAAAATCCACGCAAGCCAACTTACACGGACCTCTGCAGGCCAATCTTGGCTAATGGGATAAGGAAAAGTCAAAAAAAAAAGGTGTGCTCTCTACAATGAAACAGCCCAAAGGAAGATCTTTCTTTGACTTGCCAAAAATAAATAAATGCCCCAGCCAATGCCTGCAAACTCTAATCAAGGTAATGGGTCCTGGTGATCAGGTGAAAACACACACGGCACAACAAATTCAAATTGCCATGCATAAAGGGAAATTTCAAATCGAAAATTTCAAATCATCGAAGTTCAAAACTGCCTAGAAATAATTGTACGCGTAAACCAATCAAATGATAACTATGGGACAATAAAATTGACTCAAATCTAATGCAAGCCCCAAGGCATCAATCACCACACATGCAAAATTCTAGTGGCCAATATTGAAATCAATCAAAGAATATCACAAAACCGTCCGACAAAATACATATCCACAAGTGAAGGAAGCCACCCATACACCAGATGTCGACCTAGTAAAAACTAAAATCGCCAACAATGAACTAGAAACCACCAAAATAAAGCCTGATCAATGCATTAAATTCTAACATAGAAGTTCCAAATGTGGGGAGTGTGTCTGTCGAATGAGGACATCACCATGAAAATCCATGAATCCACATTCAACCCCCCGCTATGCAAAAAATGTGCATACCAAGAAAAATGAAAGGACCTCCTATAGATTGGAAAAAATCCGATTGATATAAATTGAGCCGAGTAGAGTTGCCACGATCGATAAGCAAATCGGAGCCGGAAAATACAATAAGAAGATGTGGGTTACATAAAACTAAGGGCCAGCAAGCATTAAAAATGCCTACAACCAGAATGAAACCTGATCAATGCACTCCTACGTCTTAGAAGAGCCGACCAAAATCAAAAGGGACTGGGCAATAAAAGAGATGCAACTAGATATCATCAAACCAATGCAGCCATTATAAAAAGTTGATCTACACTGTCAGGGATAAATATTGGGTACTTGAAGAGAGCCAACAAATGCAAACGAATATGCCTATCTCGAAAGGTCGATACCCACACAAGCCCGCCAATCAGGAGAACACGTCAATAATTGCAGTAAAACCGCCATAAGGAGTGAATAAACTCAGCCAACCAAAAAAGAAGGTTGCCAAGCTACTAGTGGTTACCCAAGACGCCAATAAGCATTAGATCTCACTTTATATGAATCGGCCAGCTAAGTACACGGACCTGCGGGTAGAAAGTGTGTGCCAAATTCAACCAAATAGATCGACCACAAAATATTAATGCTGATGAAGTACAGCTCAACATCTATGATGGAGATCGATGTAATATTGGCTTGCACTATTTTATTTCTGTACTTGCCTTCAATCAATCTATTTTGGATTATATGTATATAAGTGAGAAGACATATCGATGGATAGACATGTCTCCACATATGTGGAGACATGTTTCTCCACCAATACATCTCTTCATTAAACATTGAAAACATTACACATAATCGGTAGTTTGTTAAACATAAAGATGACTATTTATTCCACATAGAATAAATTAATATAATGATTTATGATTTAATATCCGAATATAATTATGTATGTATGTATGATAAAATATGTAATAATAATAATAAACTCAATTATTATTATTATGTATATTCGTGTATATATATACATATAACTCATAAATCATTCTATTGATTGAGATTATCATCCATGATTATGTTTATCTGACCGAAGCTATAAACATCAACAAATGCCTCACTAGGAACTCGATCCAAAGCAAAGCAATTTGATTCTGGAAATGATTGATGAGATTGTCGATCCGTCGTTCACAAACAAAATGTTACATCAAAAAATCTTAACAATAATCATGGTGAAAACTCTCTAATCTGGAACGAGGGTAGAATGGAAAGCTTTGATACCATGTAGATGTCAATGTTTCCACCCAACCCAAAAATTCAATCTGCAGGCACACCTTCACATATGAGAGAAGCAACACAAACGAGAAGCTATTTCACCAAATAAGAAAATGTATTGAGGTGAGAGATACAAATGCACAAAGCCCCCAAATAAATAACGGAGGTGTGTTGAGTTACAAGATAGCAACCGACTAACCACCTCAACCAAAATAAAATGCACCTGCCATTATAAAATAACTAATATCTAATAATGTAAATGTCAATTGCCTAAGTGGAACTTAAGTAAATGTAAGAGGAATTAAACCAAATACACCAATAGTAACTATCAAGCCTAGTCAATAAGTCAATTACGTCCCAAGATATGTCATATTTCTGTATTCAATTAAAATAAACACAGAACATGCACTTCATATTTGATGCACCTTCTGTATATAGAAATTAGGAGGATCAAAAAAACAAAATTTAATCAATAAGGAAAACAAAATCAATCAACCCACCTCTCCTCCTGACAAGATTTATGCAAAATGATAAGGATTTCTTTTTGTTTCGGGGTTTTTATTTGATGTTTTATGGTTAAAAGAATATATCTAGGTTGTTTTGTACCTATATCCATATTGGGTATGCGAGTAGACCTACCACAGGAGTACCTTCTCCACCCTACTAGAGGCAAGCTTGTTCCTCTTAAAAGGGTGGATGAAGCTACAAGTACACTAATTCCCAACAATTAAAAAACTACATACTTGGGACAATAAACAAATGACTAGTGTGTTTATCAAAGGAGGCTCAAAGATTACCTCAAAGGCTTGATGAATGCGTTGAACAATTGCTCAATGAAAACTTGTTCTATATCTTGCTCTCACACTTGCACAACTTTCTGAAACTTTTAAGAGATGCAGACAAGTTCCTCAAGGTCTCAGGGATATCCTAACATCCCCCCAATGTCCTCATCAAGGGAAACACCCAAAAAATGTCCCAAGGATGTCTCCCCCTTATTGGTGACAGTGGGGGTGGGAGCAGCAGCACAACAATTCTCTAGAGTCCTCAAGTCTCAAGGATATCCCTATCTCCAAAAATGAATATTTTTAGGGTGTTCGTGGTTCAAATCTTGCTAAAATAAGTTCTTCTCTAAGCTCTTGTTTGGTGAAGTAGGGAAAACCCCTTGTTGGCTACAAAGAAATGAGACAATATAGCCTTCAATATTCATAGGACTGATATCATCCCTCCAGGCTTCCAGCAACTATGTGGAATTGTTTGAAATCTAAGCTATGAATTCGAACATCCTAATCAGCGTGCATGAGACCTCAACCTCATCCACTGACAGTTAAAACTTAAAATAGAAAACCCAAATAAATAACTCTGGTATGTGGAGATCGATTGAAAAATTGGGCTTCTGCACCACATCACATATATACACATTTTTTTAATTGGAAAAACATTCAAGAATAAACATGAAATTTGATATGCTCAATTACCTTGCATCTGGTTGATAAATCTAACAACTCAAGAAAAATTAAAGAGAAGGAAAATACCCTACAAGAACTCACGATAATAGCAGTAAATTTGAGTGCTTACCATACAAACATGTTATCCAAGTGTAATGTCTTCTTTATTTGGACGTTAGAATTTAATTAAATGATTGAAATTCAAGTTGCAAATAAATAAATTTAATGACGACTTATTTTAATTATTAAACAAGGAAATGACTTATTTTATGTCAATGAAGAATTAAAAGAGGGTCACTTTATTATTTCCCTTTGGATTAAGTTTAAAATTAAAAAGAAAGGGTAAGTTGAAAAGTTACCCACAAGCTTCTTGAGAGGGTTATTAAGAAGCATAATGGGACTCATTTCAGACATGCTTGGTTCAATAAACCTGAGGATAGAAACCCTTGGGATTTCTCAGTGAATTGGATGAAAACCCAATTCTATTTATAAGGAGGATTCATATCGGAATTCACATTTTAGCTTCATTGTTGGTGAAATTAGCGAAGTCTTCTATAAAGACTAATTTCAGAGGTATGTGGCATTTTTTAAAGATTTATATTTGAAAATGGCATGCTAGATACTTTACGAGGTGAATAGAATATTTCATTGAAGTTTGCGGGTCTCGCCAAGGTATGGGAACAGAAAAATAATGAAGCATTTTAAAGTTATTATTTGACGTGAGAAGGAGATTGGTTCGATGCGTGAGAATAAATGATCTTTATGTCGTGCAGTTCACCTACCTGATTTGCTTAAGTTCATTTGTCTGAGCCATGACTCTTTTTAGGGGTTTTCTAAGAGGTCAATTTTAGAACCATCTATTGGACGCATGATGAGGGAAGTTGGTGCTACGTAAGAACTGTTGTTGAATGACAATAATGCCAGTTGCTAAATCTTTGTGTCGCAGTATTTCTTGTTCTAGAAAGAGCCACTATCTTGATGTGATTCTTGTCAAAGGGCCTGAGATTGTTGTCAAAGTGTGTGTTGGTTCCTAACAATGGGTAGATAAATGGGCATGACACCTCAACTCAGAAACATGATGTCTTACTAGGTAGCTATCAAATTCCACCATTAAAACTCATTTAACTTATGAACTCAGGGACGTTGACTTGAGAAGGGACAGCACAGTCTGTGCACTAAGAGCTTCTAGAATTATACTATTCTAATTTTGAGCAATTGAAGTACTGAACTTAACAACATTAAGGAAATATAGAAAATATGCCTTAGCTACAATCTACTACAAGTAAACTA
>MU225309.1:982798-993720 GCA_018584345.1 Thuja plicata
AGAATTATACTATTCTAATTTTGAGCAATTGAAGTACTGAACTTAACAACATTAAGGAAATATAGAAAATATGCCTTAGCTACAATCTACTACAAGTAAACTAAAATAAAACTCATTTTGGAACATTGAATTCTCTAACTTAATAACAAAAACTACTATGTTTTGCTTCGGTTGCAGGAACAGTCACAAAATTATGACTATGTGGTTGTAGGAACAGTCAACTATTAAAACTACTAGAAACATAATACAAACATCTAAAGACTAATCTACAGAAAGCAAGTAGATAGAATCCTCAACAAGTAGGCCTACTTGGATGAGTCTTCTTAACAAATAACTGGAGTCTCAAATATTAAACATTCATAGTAACACTATCCATTCATGCTTGTAACATAAAATAATTGAACTTAATCTTATTCAGAAATGCTTGAAGAGTTGTATGCAAAAGTACATTATCATCTCGATCCACCACTTTCTAAGAAAAGCAAGGAGAATTTATAGAAAGTAAAAACTATAACTACCTAAATACAACAGTCTCTCCACTCCTAACTAGGAGGGAGGCCTTTATTAGAAGCATGAAATCAGGAACAAGAAGAGTGAAACAGAGTAGTACTCTGCTTCAAGCATTACTTCACATTACAACTTTCCCTATATTTGCTCTACCATCAGACATGCTGAGTAAATAAGAAGATAATTGTTCTTTTAACTGATCCAAGGAGTCCTATGTGGCTACAACAGCTAGCTTGCCATCCATAACAATTTGACTCTCATTGTTGTTCTTGACCTCTTCAAAGCATCTGCCACATCTCAGTGATGACACTACTCCATCTTAGCATCCTTTGGACTTCTTCAAAAAGAAGCATACGCCGAGGTTAATACACAAAGATCGTAACGCATTCATCCTTATTTAAAATACAACATTGATCATTATTTATCCATGAGAATATACTTATATTGCATTCATTGAGTATCCATGTTATATGTCAAAAAGGCCACATTTAATAGCACAGTTGCACAACAATATGACTTAAAACAGGTATTTAACCACAAAGTTCATGAACTAAAAAGGTAAAACAATGTCTTAAAGAGTAAAAGTCTGCAATAAAAGAACATAAATGGGGCTCATCACCCCCCCCCAACTTAAGCTCCTGACAGTCCTCTAGAAGAAGGATTCTGATTTTCTTTCCATGCAAGCAATCTGAAATTGCCTACAGTAATCTGCCCTTTAGTCTTCCCAATTGGAATCCAGTAAAATCCCTGATCTTTCTTCAAGTTCTCCAACCAGGGCTTTCCTTGGTTATCATAAAAAGTGTGGCATTGGCCACCACAACAGTGGTGGCTGAAAGATCAAAGTTATCCATTTTTCCTGTTGTTTCCTGCCCAATTGTATATATGTTGCTACTCTACGAAGTGCAACATGGGACTTCTGCAAAGAACGAGGTTCAGCTTTCTTCAAATCATTTGGAAACCAATTCCATCTGCAAGCTAGATGTCCAAAAACTGTTTTAACTGAAGTGTCTACCATCCCCTCAAGTTCTTTATTAGCCTCTTCCCTTAATGTCATAACTCTGTCCGTCTGATTAGGATTATAAATCAACTTATTCCACTCGTAGAAAATCCCATCAAGGTCATCTACTTCAGCTGTAGGGGTGAGAGAATAATCAGCTCCATATCCTCATATTCCCTATATTGTTCACCTTTGCTACTTTCATTTTGTACAAATGGCATAAATGCTCAAGGTGGATATCTCCAATGGATAGCAGTGGATTCCATTGTGAATCAAAGGGAAAAGCATAATCATGTAGATAAAATTCACAAAGTAGATTCTTGTGTTGAGGAGTGGTTGTCTGGTAAGCAAACATGAAATCTTCAAGGGTAATAAGAGATGAGGGTAATCCTGAGAGCTCCCAAGACAGCTTGTCAGAAAGGTATGATTCCTTTAACTGCACAGCATATACCCTAGGTGGTGGTCTACATTCAATAAGTTGTGGTACCAAGGTACTTACAGTTTCTTTCCTTTATTTCAAATTTGCAATTTCTTCATCCTTTTCTCTTGCTCTCCTTGTTCTTTTTGTTTCTTCCATTCCCTCTCTCTTTCTTCCATTAATTACCACAATTCTAACGCAATAGAAGGCCATGAAGATGAAGATGGTGTAAGTATACTTACCCTAGCCATATTTGCTTGTTGTTATCGATCTCTTCTTCCTTCTTTATTTGCTACTACCTTCTCTATTGTTGCTGCAAGGTTTTCTAATCCAGTGGCAATTTGCCCTTCATCCAAAGATTGTTCTTCATTCAGATCCTTATGCCCTTATTCATCTTCAGTATCAGATTCCAAATTAAGTTCAACTTTTAGGCTACCAGAAAAAACTGAGACTTCTTCAGTCTCTTCTGATAGACTAGCCTCCTCGACTTTATTACTGTCTGATTATTTTTTGATGTTGAAGGAGTTATTAATACTGGAGAGGGTCAACTTGTCATTTGTTCTTTTGTTTTTCTGTTTGTTCTTCTTCTTCACTGAATAAAGTACCATATCTTTGGTGGAAATGGGAATATAGGTCACCTTGGTTTCTTTCCTTCCCATAGGCTTCCTAGGCTTTCCTCTAAGCCTGTGGCTTCTCCTCACAGTCTTCTCAAAGGTTTTCTTAATTGTTTTTGCAACCTGTTGGAGCCCTAAATTTTTGGCAAAATTTGGAGTCCTATATAGTGATAAAACTCTAAAAAATGGCATCCTAAACTCCATGCCCAATAATTGATGATATGATGGAGTACATGAAATGGGACACAAAAATATATTACTTTTCAATTAAAAGTTGAGGGATTAAAAAAAGAAAGCTCTATGACAGGAACAATCAAAATTCTGTAAGCAAAGGTTTCAGAAATGCTGGAATTTCAACCTGTTGTAAAGATGATGTTGACATAGAATGAAAACGATCAAACATTGAAAATCTAAAACAGACCTAGTTCGGAAAATCAAATTTCTTATATCCAGTAAAAATCTTATGTTCATACAATATGTTTTAGATTTTTGACCAAAGCCAAATCCGAAAGATAGGTAGTTATTAGTTTGTTTGTTGATTAGTTTTTTCAAAAGAAGTTTTTTAATTTTAACATAGGGTGATGTCTCTTCACCCTAAAGGGGTGTGAAAACCATTCATCCACATATATATGTGGTGTAAAATGTAAACAAATAACAACAATAAGATACAATATTTTAAAGATTGGGTAGTTGGATCAACAACTTGTAACATGAACTTGGATGTACCATTTTTTCAAAATCAATAAAGATAAGTGATTTTTCTTTCATCTGTGGGAATTGATTCAATATCATTTTCGATTAGTCCCTTGGATTAAATCTTTTGATTTTCTTCAAAGTGATAGTTAGATGTTGCATACTTTTGATTAAATTTACAGCTTTATTATCAATTGGTATTTTCATCTTGCATGGTTAAATTCAATTGATTTGTGGCCATAATCAATCGGTCTGTCATTTGAAAAGTTAAATTCAATTGAAATAGTTGTAGATTTATCTTGAGATATATGCTCATTTGAACACCTTTGAAGTGATATGTTTCTTGCAAACTGTCTCTGAGGTTGTACATAGGGTTGGGATGATTTTGACTCTATTGCCTGTGATAGAAAAAGGCACTGATCTATTCATTTATTGGATTATGGTTATTCAATTCATTGTTTAAGTTTTGTGACATCATATCCATCTGTTCATTTCAATTTACATGTATATATATACTATATATTCTTTCAATTACTCAAAGTATTTCAGTTTTGCAATTTATGATATATTGCTTTCAGTTGGATTTCTGTCAAGTGCCTTTGCCATACTTGAGAGAGAGGATTTGAGGTGTGTTCTATCTGCTATAAAAAGCCTTAAGGCTTGAAGGATAAGTTTAAGTTATAGGCTTACCAGCCTTGGTTCTGCAGAGCCAGAATTGCAGAAGGTTCAACCTTGCCTTGGTTGAATCTTGTCAGTTCGCCAAATCATTTGGGTTTCCCAGCATTGGATTGACATGTCCATAGGAAATCCAATCTGTTGATTTGAACACCAACAAGTTGGCGACTCTGTCGGGGAGAGTTGCTCACAATAAGTATTGTGAAGTTACCCAAAGTTTCACATTTCCCAGATCAGAGAATAGTTGTACCAGTACACTCTGCTGGAAGGACGAATCCAGAGACCAGAAAACAACATTTTCCTCGAAAGAGGTGGCGACTCTATTCAATCAATGACTCTACTGAGGGAGAAGACTCAGAAAGAGATGGTAGTTCTCCTCTTTGAAAAGGTGGACAATTTTGTTTCAGGATGTCTCAGCCATTTCAAACAAGACCATTTATTCCAGATGGCATCTGGCCATTGGATCTTAGGAGATTTCAATGCATCCCAAATAAGTTATTCCCAAAACTTTAACAACTTTTACCAAAGTTCCATGGAGAATGGGATGAATCGGAACTGCAGCACTTGGATGTGTTTTATACATTCATAGAAGATTATGAGGTTTCTACAGAGGATCAAATGATAAAGCTATTTGTCAAGAAATTAAAAAATAATGCACAAGAAGAATATGAATCATTACCTACACAATCCATTTCATCATGGAGACAGTTTGAGCAATGGTTTCTTAATGTATTTCATGATGCAAGAAAAGAAGACAACATGTGTTACGAACAGTATGAAGACCAAAACTGCAGCATGGAAGAGGATATTAATATATCTCCACTTGATGCATTCTTTAGTTTGGAGAGATTTGAAGGGTGGTCTACACCACATTTGTTCGTGAGGATGGAAAGCATTTATAACAAGATACCATCAAACATCATACCCCCACGCAAGGAATCCATAAGAAAATTTTGTGAGTTAGCAATCTCGCCAGATGACCCTGATCTGAAGCTTTTCTTTCAACTATTAAAAGAAGATGATGGAGACAGAGCACAGGAGGCTTATGATCAAATTGAACAAGGCCTTTTGCTTGATGGCAATCTCAGTGATGAAGAAGAAAACATACAAGAAGAAGATCCACATTACATTATGGAAGAAGAATCTTACATGTCCCCTTTGGATACATTCTTAAATTTGGAAAGATATGAGGGTGAATCTGTAGTACATTTGTTCATGAGAATGATAAAGATTTATCGGGAAATACCTTCAGATATCAGGCCTCTGGGAAGGAAATTAATGGATAAACTTCGTGAGTTAGGAATATATCATGATTCTCAACTGATAACTTTTCTTGAGCAAGTATATGAGGCATAGTTCAAAATATCGTTATCGGCAACTTATCGCCAAGGGCCAAAAAAAAAATCGAGAAAATATCGGAGATAAATCGGCAACTTATCGGCAAAAATATCGGGAACTTAAAAAATTGTTTAAATTTAATTTAAAATGCATTTTTTTGCAAATTGCTCTAAAACACTGCAAATCACATTTTTTCCCCTTCAAACACTTTTTTTCTCTCCCAAACACTAATTCGCAAACAAGAAAATGTGAAATAACTGCTTTTTGGGTTGTCAGTCCCTATTAGCAGACTGTGGCAGATATTTTGGCGAAATATCGCCGATATTTTGGCGATAAGTTCATGTTTTTTCGGCGATAAGTATGAAACTTATCTGCAATATGTACTCCGCGATAAATTTACGTGTTTTATCACGGACTCCAACTTATCGTGATAAGTTTACTTATCGGCAATATATCTGCTATATTTTAATCTATGATATGAGGTATTGAGGGAAGAAAAGGATGAATATAGGGCAGAATTTACAAGTGCTCCAAGTTTGAATGCAACTGAAGTTTATGATCAAACTGAAAAGGCTCCTATACATGAAAAGGTTGTTGACATTTGTGTTGAAATAGATAAAAATGAAAGGAATGATGACATGGAGGAAGAAAATTCAGATCAAGTTGAAGAAGAATCTGTACATGATGAGATGTGTATGGAAACAGGTATCAATGACCATGATGATGAGGAAGAAAACCTTCTCAGTACAGAAGAAATTTCAGCTTTGTTAGACATGGAATATCAAAAACATGTTGAGAAGAGTGGTCAAATTGTTTTTCGTCATGACAAGCAAGTTGATGGATCAATATATATTCAGGGAGTACTAGACGAAGGAGATGATAACTTCCAAAAATCAAATAGAGGAGATAAAATAGAACATCATACAGCATATGAACAACAGGAAGTTTCAGAAAATAATGTCAATAAATATATTAGTCTTATTGATGAAACATCCAATGATCAAGATGAAAACCCTCATGAAGGTGTGCCTGAATTTTCTATGTTCCTGAATCCAGTGTTTGAAGAGGAAGTAGAGGAAGATAAATTTGTGTTCTCTATGTTCCTGAATCCATTATGTGATGGAGATTTTTTATACAATCAAATCTATCAACATCATGATGAAGGTAGCAGGCCTAATGATGATTTTTAAGTTGATAACACTCAAAATATGCATTCAGAAGGTAAGATATCATTCAATTCATCCTATGAGCGAGATTTGTATCAGACTTGTGAAGATGAGACTGAAATAACCAAGCATAATGATGAGAATATGTTGAAGAAAAGTTCTGAAAATTATCCAAATATCCTATCTGATCAGATTATTGATAAAGAGAAGTAATAGTTCTTGAATATGAGCTATCCTCAAAACTTTTATGTGAGGAGAAACAATATCTGGAGAATGGAAATGGGGCAGATTATGTGCAAGGAAACATCCAAGCAGAAGAACTTAGTTTAGATACTCATATGACTAATCATATGCACAGGGATCCTCCATCCAGCAAAGAACACAGTGCACCTGATGATTTCTCAAAGAAAAAACATAAATCAAAAGACAAAGACTGCATTGATGAAGTGGAACCAATAAATATTCTCTATAAGGATGATATATTTAATACAGCAAGGGATCAGATGTTGGGGCTAAATAATTCTGAGATTTGTTTGTTTTCAAATACTCTTGTTGATAAAGATAAGGAATGATATAATATCATATTCAGGAGATTCAAAGTGTTACGTGAACAGAATAAAATTTTTGACAGAGGAAAAGAATAATATTCATTTTGGGGGATAACAAACATTTTGGGAGTTCAAACAAATATTTTATGAAGAGGATAACAAACTAATGGTCTGCTTCTCCAGGGATAATTGGGATCTCGCTATGCTCACAAGGAGCATACGTCCCCAGAAAGAGCTTGTTGGAGCTCTAAATTTTTGGCTAAATTTGGAATCCTATATAGTGATAAAACTCTAAAAAATGGCATCCTAAACTCCATGCACAATAATTGATGATATGATGGAGTTCATGAAATGGGATACAAAAATATATTACTTTTCAATTAAAAGTTGAGGGATTAAGGAAGCTCTGTGACAGGAACAATCAAAATTTTGTAGGCGAAGGTTTCAGAGATGCTGGAATTTCGACCTGCTGTAAAAATGATGTCGACAGAGAATGAAAATGATCAAACATTGAAAATCTAAAACAAACCTAGTTCGGAAACTCAAATTTCCTATCTCCAGTAAAAATCTTATGTTCGTACAATTTGTTTTAGATTTTCGACCAAAGCCAAATCCGAAAGATAGGTAGTTATTAGTTTGTTTGTTGATTAGTTTTTTCAAAAGAAGTTTTTAAATTTTAACATAGGGTGGTGTCTCTTCACCCTAAAGGGGTGTGAAAACCATTCATCCACATATATATGTGGTGTAAAATGTAAACAAATAACAACAACAATAAGATACAACATTTTAAAGATTGGGTAGTTGGATCAACAACTTGTAACATGAACTTGGATGTACCATTTTTTCAAAATCAATAAAGATAAGTGATTTTTCTTTCATCTGTGGGAATTGATTCAATTTCATTTTCGATTAGTCCCCTAGATAAAATATTTTGATTTTCTTCAAAGTGATAGTTAGATGTTGCATACTTTTGATTAAATTTACAGCTTTATTATCAATTGGTCTTTTCATCTTGCATGGTTAAATTCAATTGATTTGTGGCCATAATCAATCGCTCTGTCATTTGAAAAGTTAAATTCAATTGAAATAGTTGTAGATTTATCTTGAGATATATACTCATTTTAACACCTTTGAAGTGATGTTTCTTGCAAACTGTCTCTGAGGTTGTACATAGGGTTGGAATGATTTTGACTCTATTGTCCGTGATAGAATAAGGCACTGATCTATTCATTTATTGGATTATGGTTATTCAATTCATTGTTTAAGTTTTGTGACATCCTATCCATCTGTTCATTTCAATTTACATATATTTACTATATATTCTTTCAATTACTCAAAGTATTTCAGTTTTGCAATTTATGATATATTGCTTTCAGTTGGATTTCTTTCTAGTGCCTTTGCCATACTTGAGAGAGAGGATTTGAGGTGTGTTCTATCTGCTATAAAAAGCCTTAAGACTTGAAGGATAAGTTTAAGCTATAGGCCTACTAGTCTTGGTTCTGCAGAGCCAAAATTGCAAAAGGTTCAACCTTGCCTTGGTAAGAAAGGAAAGGAAAGGTCCTTTTATAGTCCACTATACCAGCCATATGTTTTTGGGTCTACATAATGACAGCAATATGGGACTACCCCGTACTCCTTGCGAGAGGCATCCATTATGCTACAAACGAGGCGTACATACCCTACCCCCCAGTGGGATTTGAACTTGTGACCTCCCTTTCAAGAGGTCAAGTTCTCCACCACTACGCCAACTCAGGTTGAATCTTGTTAGTTGGCCAAATCATTTGGGTTTCCCAGCATTGGATTGACATGTCCATAGGAAATCCAATCTGTTGATTTGAGCACCAACACAACCTTTGTCACTATCTTTACAACTGCTTTTGCCCTTTTAGTGGCTACAGGTTGCTCTGCCTATGTAGCCTTCCCTTTTGGAACCCTAGGGCTTTTAGGCTCATAAGCTTTAGCCTCACCCTTTTCTCAACACTCTCTGCTTCCTTTTCAGTTGATTTCCGTTTTAATAAACTTCTAACCCTAGTAGATTGTCTAGATACACAGGTTTCTTGTGGGGTAGCACTAGGACTATCATTGGTTTCTGCATTAGACTTGGTTGAATGAGTAGCCCTTTCTATAGTGGTCTCACTGGAGGATTCTCTAGGAAATGGCTTCGAAGATGAAGCCCCCTCTATCAATTTAATTGTACCCTTAGCCCTTTTAATTCTTCATGTTAAAGGTTGGCCAGTAGGTCCTACATTTCCTTATGCCCTTGGTCAGGAAACCATCCCAACTCATACCCAGTTGTGTTTCTTCTAGGGTTTTCTCAATTAACATTTGAATCAAACAATGATGGGAAACAGATTGAACACTACCTATTTGGACTTTCTCCGCCATTTTGCTTCAACATATTGTAGAGAAAATTAGGAACATTCATCAGTCGGTCATGTCTAAGGTGGCTCAGGAGCTTGAAATGAACAGCATGAAGCTAAGAATGTCGACCCTCACATGTCAAGTACATCACAATGTAGGTTGCTCTATGAGCCCACTCTAGTGGCAAAGATAATCTTCATGTCCCCTGACTGCTAACATCCAATGGAGGGCCACCAAGTAGTGTGAATTCAGCCCTAGCTGTTTTTGCATCCCCGCCCCTCTAGAAATGGTTCCCCTGTTGTGGCTAATCTTGTTATTTCTACCATTCTCTACTTTGTGACAACTATTTTCAAGCCCTTGACCACTGAAAGGTCATCTCTTAGAGTACGAGCAAACTCCAAAGCCATTTTATCATTAAAATTATGTGTTTTCACGAAATAATCAAGTCATCCACATCTTCTGTATATGGGTTCACAATCCCAGTCTTGTAAGATGAGGTCACGGCTCACTAGTTCATACAAGTTGTTTTTTACTCTACAAATTGCAAATTGCAAATGTCAATTGACAAGTTCTCTCTCAAAACGCCTCTTCTCTCTACAACTCCCAAAACCCCTCACTTCACAAAATCCTCTCTTACTCTACAGCTCAAACCCTTCAATTGCAACCACAACCCTCACAACTTCTTATGATAGAAAATATAATATTAACTCATGTCACCTTAAAAGGTTATTACAAAAGATTACGGTTGCATGTGTATATCAAAGATAAAGGAAGTATAGAAATAAAGAAGCACAATGTGGTGAAATAAATGACTTAACGGCATAAACCTTGAGATATATGAACTTTGGTAAAATTGACCATAAACATGCATTCAAATTTTAGTGACATGTCACGAATTTCCTCCCCCCCCCCCCCANCCCCCCCCCCCCCCCCAAACTTAAAGTGACGCAAGTGTCCACATATGCTGAAGGATAGGGAGTATTGAATGCAACATAAATATATAATCATAAAAACGATGAAAGTTGTAGTTTAAATACTGATGAACTAAAGATCTTGTACTTACCTCGCAAATATGACCAAATTGGTGTGCAGTGATGACTGTATGTACGTGCTTACTGAACATTTGAAAAGATGAATGGTTAGAAAATGATGGAACGGTGATTGTGTCAAACAAGAAAAGTGGAATGAGGTGGAAGTGGCGCAGAATGAAAATGGAAAGAATAACTCCATGTGGACATTGTTAATATTGTGGCCTTTACGGCAAACATCCTCTTGCTTGGGAAATAAATCGATGAGGTTATATTTATTATTTATTGTTTATAAATTTAAATAGATATATATATATATATATATATATATATATGTTAAATGGATTAATTAAGGGCCCAAGGTCAGCCTCTTGGCTTTAATAATTAAATGTAAGTAGGAGATATTTTTCCACAGCAAGTCAAATTGTGATATTGCTATCAGGATTCAAGTGTGTAGTTTTTGAGTCAAACTCATTGACCCATAATTCATGAGTAGTGGTTCACACGAACCCATCTCTCATGAGAATGAATGGAACACTTAGCACTCATTGGATCCAATGAGTGCTAAGTGTTCCAT
>MU225309.1:993820-1025592 GCA_018584345.1 Thuja plicata
CAAGAGGGAGTGTTAATATTGTGGCCTTTACAGCAAACATCCTCTTGCTTGGGAAATAAATCGATGAGGATAAATAATAATAATAAATATTGGTTATATTTATTATTTATTGTTTATAAATTTAAATAGATATATATATATATATATATATATGTTAAATGGATTAATTAAGGGCCCAAGGTCGGCCTCTTGGCTTTAATAATTAAATGTATTTTACAAGACCAAGTCGGCCGCCTTGTGGATGAATTCATCACATATATAAGGTGATCGAATCCAAAGGAGAGGATCATCAA
This sequence comes from Thuja plicata, assembly GCA_018584345.1. Taxonomy (NCBI): domain Eukaryota; kingdom Viridiplantae; phylum Streptophyta; class Pinopsida; order Cupressales; family Cupressaceae; genus Thuja; species Thuja plicata. The sequence goes on from MU225309.1 coordinate 994,114, forward strand.
AAACATAACATGAGATCTCTCCTTGTGGATTCGACAAGCAACTCCTAGGCAGCGAATTTATCCAGCCTTGAAGTTTGAATCTTAGCTACATTGGAAGGCGTTTTACATCTGCATTAGAGAAGCGATTTAGTTAGAGCTGGAGCGAATTCCTTGAGAAGCAAATTCTGTAGCAGTTAGTGCTGGGAATGAGGACAGCGATCTCATCATTCATGTGCGATATACATCAGATTTAGAATGCGATCTGACATGAATCACAACAGCAAGTGCAGATCAAATCATTGCAACATACTCCAGCGAATTTCAGATCTGAAATTCGGACATCTAAGGATTTATACATTGGTCTTGCGATCTGTATGTTACAAGCCCTAGGTGAGCAGATTTGGATTACACATTTGAGCACACATACCGAGAGGGTTTGAGGACAACATCAAGAGCAGATCTGAACTTCATAACCGGGTATGATCTATCCTTAATTGAAGCTTACTTTTCATCATCCTGTGCTTAGTTTTGTTTGATCTCTATAGATTGATCACATTCCTATGAAGATCTGGAAAATACTAACAGACATGGAAACTTTATTATGGAAACATATTGCATTTCAATCAAACACGTGGTGAACCCGGAGGATCACCTTGATCGGCTGCAAGAAGATTAGCACTGTTGAATTCTACATACTACTGCATAAAATCTGCCTTGCTAGCTGGTTTATGATAGAGATGTAGACAGTGACCATTTACTAATAACTTGAATTTGACATCATCTATACTAAACAACTTAACAGCTCCATTAGAATAGACTTGTTCAATTTCATAAGAAGCAAGCCATCTGGTTTGAAGTTACCCCAGATTGTCCTTGTACCTTGAGTCATACAAGAGAGCTCAATCGCCTGGACTAAATGTCTTCCTTTTGACGTATCTATCATGCCATGTTGTCCTCTGTTGTTGGATTGAAGTTGTATGTTGTAGAGTTCTCTGTCTCATCTCATCTAATTCATTTAGTTGCGATACTCTCTTTGTTTGTGATTGTGATAGATCCATGCCCAATTCTAATGTTCTTCTGATTGTCTTATGTTCAAACACAACTGGCATCATTGTTGTTTTACCATACACCAATTCAAAAGGTGTAAACCTTGTTGTAGGTTTCTATGCTGTCCTAAAGGCCCATGCGGCTTCTAACAAGTGGTTTGCCCAATCTTTCTTATGTGGTGCTACTACTTTTGTAAGAATCCCTTTCTGGCTCAAACTCTATTTCAATGCTTTGTTGGATAGCGCTTTCTCAAATTTGTGTTTTTTTGCATTTTTTTCTGAATATTGAATTTTAGGAATTTTCTCTTGCATTGAAAAAGACAAATACAATGCATGAAATGAAATACAATCCAAGCAACTAAGCACAATAATTCTTCTAACTTTCAATTCAAGGAAAAATCTATTTACAATGTTACTATGCCTTGAAGAATAGATTATTACAAACTGAAATAACCTAGATTATTAACGCAGCTGGTAATGGAGTTCCCTGTTTGAGACGTGGTCATGAGTATGTGTGGAAAAACTTAATGCCTAAGATGGAATTGCAGATAGGAGGTGCCCAAACCACAAAATGTGCCTTGACTAAACCCTACGCCACTCCTTATCCCACGATGCTACCAAAGTGCATGCGGCTATGTAATGATGTCTCATGTAGACTCAAGTGGGCAGGGAACTTACAATGAAACTGATTTGTTATGCCTGTAGCAAATTCTGAATGAAATTACTGATCCAAAAACATCAATTTCCTCTCCAATAATCTCATTCATGGCTTCGCTATGAAACCATAGCATTGCACAATTCATTGGGCATTGAACCAATCCAAAGTGTTGGGAAACTTTGAAGAGTTCACAATTCCTCAAGCTGGAATTTCTGAAACCCTTCTCACCAATTCTCTTCACCAAAACAATGATCAACGTGCACAAGGAAGGGGTTCGAACTTCATGACAAAGCTTTTATATTTCCCCATTACAAATCGCCTGGAGGCTTCCTCTTCACACCTTGCATAACTTAAAGGAGTATAAGCTTGGACAAGTTTAAACTTTTGAATTATAATATTCAATTATAACTACGTCCTTGTGTTGGTGCCAAGATATAAATCAATTATAAGTGATCATTGACGGTACTCCAATTATATTACTTAGCCCATGCACTTTATTATTTATTAATTGCTCTTATAATATATTATTAATAAAGTACAACTTTATTAATAAAAATAAAATAAACATGTACGCAGGCCATAAATACTTCTCCAAGGAATCAACAATAAATCCATATGTATACTGCAAATGTTAGATATCCAAGTGCCTTGCCCAAAATAGCAACTGCATGAAATTGACTAACTATAAATAGTAAGTCTCTGAAAGTAAGCTCTAGCGACGCTACCAAAACTCAACGATGTCACCAATCTGTTCAAGTACCCTACTAAAGATAGAAACCCTAACTTTTCCCAAAATAGACACTTACTATAAATAGTAAGTGTGCCAATCTAACCCGAACGAAGGGCAACCCAAAACATCCCTAAGCTCAAGAGTCCTAAAGGCTGACAACCGCCACCTGAAAACCTCTATGATGCCCAAACTAGACCCTCTATCTAATCCACCATACTAGCCTACGAGGTTCAAATAATAGGCTAATCCCTCGAACTTTGATGCTCACGAAAATGGGGACATTACAATTTTAGTTAAAATAGCCTCAATTTCTCTGTTAGTTACCTTTACTTGTCCATTTGCTTGAGGATGGTATGGGGTTGATTTTGTGTGTCTAATGTTATATTCTTCTACCAATGTTGTCACTAGGTTAGATGTAAATTGAGCCCCTTGATCTATCACAATTTCTCGAGGCACTTCATATCTAGTAAACATCCCTCATACAAGAATTTTGTGACCTTGTTATCTCTATCATGCTTCATAGTTTTGGCTTCAACCCATTTAGTTAAATAGTCAGTGCAAACCAAGATATAGGACTTACCATTTAAGGTGGATCAATAGGTCTTGTGAAATCCATGCCCCACTTATCAAAAGGAGTAACAACCACTTGAGGATGCAATGGCATTTCATCAAATCTTGTTGGCCTTCCCATCCTAAGGTATCTGTCACATTTTCTTGTATAACTCATAGCATCTTTATGTAGAGTAGGCCAATAGTATCTAACGTTTAAAACCTTCATGGTTGTCCTTTTAGCAACAAAATGCAAACCATAGGGCTCATCATGACAAGCATGGAGATTGTCATATATTTCATCGTCTCTGATGCATCTTCACATTACATTGTTTAGCCCTGTATAGAATAAGAATCCTAAGATCCACATGAATGGAAAACTCTTTTCTATCGGCATCCTCTTCTCCTTGGGTGAAAAATGTGAAGGAACCTTGTCTACTACCAAATAATTGGCAATATCTTCATACCATGGTGTTTTAATGCTAATAGTAAATAGGTGTTTATCTGAAAATGAATCATCAATTGCGGGTACCTCTATATTGCTTGTCAACCTAGACAAAAAGTCTGCCACAACATTTGCTTTTCCTGGTTTGTCTATGATGGTGATAACAAATTCTTGCATCAAGAGTAACCATCTAGCAAGCCTACAAGAGATAACAGGTTTATTCATCAAATATTTGATTGCAGCATAGTCAGTATGAACAAACACTTGATACCTTGTAATATAATGTCTAAATTTGCTTAGGGCATAGATGACAACTAACATCTCTTTTTCTGTGACAGTGTAGTTTAATTTTGCTCCTTAGAGATTTTTGCTGATGTAGTAGACTGTATTTTCAATAGTTCCTTCTTTTTGTCCCAATACTATTCCTACTGCATGGTCTGAAGCATCTGTGAGGATGTCGAATGGAAGAGTCCATTGAGGTCCTTTGAGGACGGGTGATTGAGTCAACACAGCCTTGAGATTCTGAAATGCTTGATCACAGGTTGGTGTCCATTGTATCTATATCTTTTGTCAATAATGCAAACAATGGTCTAGCTATTTCGTTGAAATCCTTGATAAACCTCTTATAATAACCAACATGACCTAGAAAACTCCTAACATCCTTACGCTTAGTAGGGGTTGAAAGGTATTTAATTACCTCAATTTTAGCAAGATCTACTTGAATACCCTTGGCAGATATATAGTGTCCTAGGACTATTCCCTCTTCCATTATAAGGAAGCATTTCTCACTATTGAATGCTCACTATTGAATGAGAGATTGTGATCCTTGCATCTTTGTAATACCTTGCTCAGATTATCCAATGATTCTTGAAAGGATTCTCCATAGGTGGTAAAGTCATCCATATAGACTTCCATGCAATTATGAGAGATGTCTGAGAATATACTAATCACTGCCCTTTGAAGAGTTGTTGGTGCATTGCTCAAGACAAATGGCAAAACAGAATATGCATAGGTTCCCCATGGGCATGTGAAGGTAGTCTTCTCTTCATCCTCGGGTACAATCCTAATTTAATAACTCACTATCAGAGATTGGGTAGATAAAACCTATATCCAACAATTTTTGCACTTTTGTCTCTGCTATCTTTCTTAGTGCAGGGTTGACTCTCCTCTGGGCTTGTCTAATTGGTTTGCTATCAACTTGATGTAGATCCTATGTGTCTAGAGTTTTGGATCCAAACCCTTCATGTCAGTATAGTCCCAAGAAAAGGCATCTATATATGACTACAAAAGAGCAATTAAGGATTGTTGTTGTTCTAAAGCTTGGTGTCAATGTTAAAATGCCTGCGTAGTGAAACCTCTATCTGTATTGTTAGGTCAACCATGGATGCCTCATTAATGGTTGGCATCTTGATTTCTAAGGTAGTAATGTGTGTAGCAAATGTGATGTTGTTGGATAGGTTGATAGAGCAGATTTTGGCAACAATGTCTATAGTGGAACTGGACATGATGGACAGGCTAAACAATCGTCTGTCACCTCTTTTATTTCATATTCACTTTGCATAATTTGAGTCAACACTTGACCATCACCATAGAGTTGCATGAAAGGACTTCTATCAATCATCATAATTGTTGCCAATCAGTTCACCTCTTCTTCTTGATATTCTCCTTGGTATGGCCAAACAAGCTTATCTAACTCCTCGTGTGGTTGAGCCGGAGGATGGAGAATAAGCTTCTTAGTACTATGTCCATTAGAGCTAGTCATATCTCCTGATTTGCATCCTACATAAGCATCTCCTGTGGCTAACCAGGATCTCCCTAGGATAATAGGATATCCTCTCAAAGTAGCTTTAGGAGACAAAACCATAAAATCAGCAGGATACTCCCATGAGTTCAAAGTAACGACAAGATCTTCTATGATCCCATCTCGTTTCACAGTAGAACTATCAGCTAACTAAAGTACAGTAGGGGATGGTCTTAAAATGGTAAAGTTAAGTTGTCGCATGATATCCTTGGTCATACCATTGATAGCAGCTCCTAAATCAATGAGGGAATTTTTAATTGTGATTCCATTGATGGTTACTCCTACCACAGGACTAACAAGATCAGCATATTTAGGGACAACTACCTTTCCTAACATTATGTCTACTAGTTGACCCATCACGTGGACTATTTGTGGATCTTTCTTCTTTCTCCCTGGCTTTTTCAAACAAGCATCCCTTATTGTTTTACTGTAAATAAGTACATCGTTAATAGCTTTCAATAGGGGTATTTTGACACACACATGCTTAAATTGATCCATAAAATAAAAGGCGGGCTCTACTTTAGACTCTGTGTTTCCAACCTTTGTGAAAATGGTGGCACTGAATCAATTTTTTGAATTGGTTCAAGTTGCCTGGTCTAACTGGGTTGCACAGGGGGTTCATTTGAAGGTATGATTTCTCCTTTTTTCAAAGAAATCTCAGTAATAACAGGAGAAGTAGGTGCAAGCACAGTTGTTCCTGAACACAGGTGTATGTCACTTATGCCCACAGCATATGCAGGGTATTGAATAGGGTCAATGGAATAGACATGTTGGTGCTCTAGTTTATTATTTGGATTAGGTGTAGGTTGAGCTGGTAATTGAGTGGGCCTTAGTGCATTAGCATTTGTGTTTGTAGGAGGCATAATAACTGGCTAGGTAGGCTGAGTTGGAGGTTGCAAGTAACCAATTGGCTGCCCTCCTCTCCATTGGGGTGATTGCTACCAATTCCCTTGAGGTGGTTGCCACTGAGTTGGAGGATTAGGATTTTGATAACTTGACCAAGCATTTTGTGGATTGTTCCAAGGTTGTTGTGCATAATTTCCAATGTTTGGAGGATATGAGGATAGCTATTGATTGTTAGGTGCATAGAACTTTGCATAAGGACCATGAAAAGACAAAGGATCTAGAAGCATACCTTGTCTTTAAGCCCATGGTCGCATTTGTGCAATGCAGAAGATCTGCCCCTCATCATCTTCAAGTGATCTAAACGTTGGTTGCACTTGCTTGCTGTCTGTACTGGCTATTGTTTTGCATCTACAGTCTCTTTTATATTGTTTGCAATGGGGATGGAACTCTGCCAACATGGCTTCTGCCTCTTCATGTTTCTTCATTGCCTGGAGTGTCTCCAACTGTGTGGCCATATTATTAATTATATCCCGTTTAAAGTCCTTCAGCAAATTTGTTATATCCATCCTTGAAACTCCATTGGTTGTCTTGTAGAGGTGTAAAAACTAAAAACTTGCAGAGGTCTAAGAAATGATTGGCTTAATAATTGCAATAAGCATTTAAAGTTTTTCTTGAATTTTAATATTCCTAACATTGATCAAACACCTATGAGAATGACGTGGAGGATATTTTACGAGGCGATTGGAATATTTCATTGAAGTCCGTGGGTCTTATGAAGGCACAGGAGTAAAAAAATAGTGAAGCATTTTTAAAATATTATTTGGCATGAGGAGGAGATTGGTTCAATGAGTGAGGAGAAATGATCTTTTTGTTGTGCGATTCTCCCTTCTAAATCGCTTGAGTTCATTTGTCTGAGTCATGGTTCTTTTTAGGGGTTAGCTAAGAGGTTGATTGTAGGAGAACCATCTGTTGGACACCTTATGAGGGGAGTTGGTGCTGCATAAGAAGTGTTGGTGAAAGAAAATAATACTGGCCGCTACATCTTTGGGCCATAGTATTTCTTGTTCTAGCGAGAGTCACTATTAGTTCATTTGTCTGAGTCATCACTCTTTTTAGGGGCTAGCTAAGAGGTCGATTGTAGGAGAACCATCTGTTGGACACCTTATGAGGGGAGTTGGTGCTTCATAAGAAGTGTTGGTAAAAGAAAATAATGTTGGGCGCTACATCTTTGGGCCATAGTATTTCTTGTTCTAGCGAGAGTCAATATCTTGGTGTGATTCTTGTCTAAGGTTGTGAGATTGCTGCTGAAGTGTGGTAGAGTTTCATCATTACAAATTGTATGGTCTTCATTCTCAATACATGAAGTTTGTTTCATATCTATTTGGTGAAGAGAAAGTTTGAACCGATCTTGGAGTTCGCTATTGCCGTTCCTCGCATGATTTCTCTCTCGGTCGTGAACCACCTTGGTGTAAATCCCTGTATCCGCAGCATTCAAAAGTACATAAGTTGGTATATTTCCTGGCATGGGTTTGATGAGTATGAATTGCCACTTAATTCATAATACAAGCCTCTAGTTTCTCTAGCGTGAGCCTCAACCTGGGCACGGTTTCCTTCACATGGATATCATACACGGTCACAGGCCCTTGTAGCAGAAGTGCTGGCTTACAAGGAGATGATTTCAATACTGGGGATTGCATTTCTAGGGTCATGGGGAAGTATTCTGATACATGAAACTCCCTGTGCCCCCCTCTACTGCAGTGGATTCAAACATGGCGAGAGCTTTATTCACCTCTGATGGTTTTTATTTCATCTGCGACGAATGTGGTCTTACTGCCAGCGACGTCCGTTAGTTTATCACCAAACATCTTAAGGTTGTTGTGTAAGGCATGAGAATGTAAGAAGCTGGTCGATGAGCTTAGTGGAAAATATTGCTGTGCTGATCATTGACACATTAATAGCATTCTGAATCTGAGAATAGGTGCATACCTTGTCTTTCTGAGTATCAAATGTTATACCAGTATTCTGATTTTTATTTCAGAAATTAATATCATTTCAACTCTTGTCTCCTGCACTTGAATTTGAGTTTGAATGTTTGTATAACCTGTAAATAAGATTATGATATCATTTTCTATACAAAATGTCGCTGTTTAAGCATCTGCCTATCCATTCATTTGTGGAAAATGAAGTCTGTTTAAGCTCATCCTTCAAACATATGCTATTTTCCTTTCAATACTGGGAAAATACATTGGCTCTATCCAGCAAACTATTTGACAAAAATAACTCGGAGGAAAAGAAAGTGCAAAATTTTGGGTAAAAACCAGTTGTGGTTCATACACCAAGTTCCATACCCGTTGCTGTGTTTGCTCTTTATAACATAAACAGTCAAATGCAACAAAAAAATCTTCATTATTGACATCTAACCCTAACAAGCACCAAACCTGGATAATAGAAAATGGCAAATATTATCAGTAACTGGCGAATAGCAATGATTTCAGGTATTAAATCAATTAATTTCTGAAGCAAAACCCTAAGTTTAAGTCCACATGACATGTTAAAATCAAGCAGTGTAGCACATCAACTTCTGTTTTAGCATACCTTAGCAGGCGGTGGTTATGTGATTTCTGCGATAATTTATTCTCCTACCCCTAATGATCAAGGGGGTTCGTTGTGCTTACTCTTCAACTGCAATGGAAAGAGGGCCAAGGAGTGAGTGTCAACCTCGACCGTCTTGAGGGGATTCAACCAAGGGGAGTAAATTAAGGAAGCCTACATAATTCACTGTAAAGCATTTAACCGGAGCTATGGAAAAAAGGGCACCGATTCAGATCTCAAAGATGGAGCAAAGATACTCCGTGGTTGTGACATCTAAGTCGAAGGTATGCCATTGCAGCGAACTGAAGTGTCAGAAAATATAGTAATCAAGATTTTCCACAATAAGTTTTCATCTCATGGTGAATGCCATCTGGTAATCTAAAATGTCGAAGTCAACTATCGTATTGTAAGATTTTATAAAAGCATTTATTCATATCCTAGTGAACCATGTAAATTTGAAAAATATTATAAGGAAGCGTAAAGACGTAACCAATAGAAAATAAAGCCCCGTGATACAATCTCAATTGTTTTGAACAATGTCCCTAAAATTTCCAGATGGCGAGCATAAACTAAATAGCAATTTCCTCACCGATTCAGACAGTTCCTCGTTTTCCGGATCGTAGCGAGCCAAGATGAGGCCATTCTCAACGCCAGTTCGACCTTCGCCGCCCCCGCCCGACATAATTATATACTTTGATTGGCCTTTCTTCTTCTCATTCTCATTTCCTTGGTCTTCTTCTTTGCTCTGTGAATTTTCATATTTTAACCAGGAGGCAGAGAAGATCGGGAACCTGTACCTCTTCAGTGTTTTGTCTTCGCCCATAGTGTAATTGAACACTAATGTCTTTCTTATGTAACTTTCACAAAGCTCTGAGGGTTTTAAAAAACGCCAACGTGGACGAAAATTGCTCGGCTAGAAGGCCAAAGAAGATTATCAGTGAAGTTACCTGTTGTAGGCACAGACGAGTATTTTTCTGTAAGGACTTTTCACTATATGCAAGCCATCAACTAGTAGCGTAATTTTGAGTCAAACCTAATGATTCAGATTTGCAGAAGTATTTAAAAGCTTTATAAAATAGTTCGATATTTTTACTTTTTTTTGTTTTTTTTATATTTTTTTTTGTTTTTTTATATCAATATGTTATAGATATTTCAAATAATAATATATAAGAATTGATTAAAATATTTAAAAAATAATAATCAAGATGTGTATATTAACAATATAAAAGTAAATATCGCATGGGCTTTGGAGCTAGGGGAGGCAGAAGTTAAAAGGATAATGACCCTGTTGTTTAAACCAGAGTTATTGTTGGATTCAGAGCATATCCTGGAATGGGTTGTGTCAAGAATCGGCTTCGACTACTTTGAGTGCTTTGAAGACCTGGAGGAGGGAAGAATTTATGGTCTCATCCCTTTTCTTCGCTGGTGGGGACCAGTCGACAAAGGTGAATGCAGATTTCAAATTGGAAGGAAATGGGCTACCTTGAAGCGGGTGTTGCAGACAACGACTGCAAGGTTTGTGGCAGAACTCCAAGCCGACAACCCTCCCAATGTCTTCAATTTGGAGGTGTCAAGACGAAGGCGGGGAAGACGTCGCAGCAGACGAAGCCCTTAACCGGTTTGAAGCTTGCAGAATTCTCAATTTTGTTGTTGTGCCACTACGGTAATGTGAACCCTCTACCAATGGCACTAGGAATGCAAAAGGTTTTGGAGCCCAAGGTTAAAGACTACAACCTGCTAGCCTCTTAGGGCGATGTACAAATCATTTTTTGTCAATTTCGAAATACTTTTTTGTGTCACATATATAACCTGTTATGGTTTTTTTTGTAGCCCAAATTTGTATTGAGCTTCATGCTCTCTGTAGTTATGCTGCATAGAAGATAGACAGTCTTTCTGTGACTGTAAAAATATGTATATGATCAAATAACATAGTTCTCGAGTTGATGTAATCTGGTTGGGTCTTAGGGTTTTGAGCAAGGGTCGATGCAAGGACATAGGTCTTCTAGTCAAAATATGGGCACAGAGGCTCCTAAAATGCCAAATGTTTTTTGTAATAAGCAAATATGTACTTTCTTATTTCCAAAATCAATAAAAATAAAAAATTGTTATAGATCAAAAAAAACAATATAAAAGTAAATGACAAGTTCACTAGTTAGTGTGTTTGTTAAGTGGTGGTGGCGGTGTGCCCACCAAGGTTCAAACCCCCGCGAGCTTGTGTCTTCGGGGATTCAATGTGCTTGCAAGTTTCAGTCTCAGCTTTGGCCTAAAGAAAACTCAATGTATGGAAAAACATCATTGGCCTAAATTGATCATGGAGGAAAGAGTAGACAGAAGAAAGAACACGTGGGTGAAGCAAAACAACAAATAGACGAAAAATGGAACGCTAATATGCATGAATGTCCACATAACAATGAAGAAATAAAAAAGTTTGCAAGAGAAAAATTCGGGAGTGTCATATGGTCAAAACAAAACGGATGTTAAAAAGCCTATTGTATCAAAGAATTTAACCCCATGGGAAACCACGAGGAGAAAGCTTAGAGAGGAGCAAATATTAAATTTAGAGCAAAAATAATTATAGTACAACTTAGGACTAGTTCTCACCATTTGAGGTGTGAAACAACCATATAGATGATACCTAAGGAAGAATGGGAGGGGAGAATATGGTTATTTTGCAACATGGGAGTGGTGGAGACAGAGCGACATTTTATCATGGAGTGCCCAACATATAATGACACTCGCTTCAACTATGTAGATATTTTAGAAGCGGATAATTTAAGTACCTTATTTGAAGAAACACGGGTAGACATAATAGCAAACCTAGTAATCAAAATTCACTATCGAAGAGCATATCTAAAGAAAAAGTTACAAATTATTTAAGGTTCTGGCACCCTATTCTGGGGTGTGTGCTATTTTAGGGGGTCACATAGGCTACTTTGGCCTGGCTAACATTACTAAAATATTTCATTCATTCATTTGTTAAATGGGGATGAGGTCCCCCATTTGTGGCCTCACCGATTTATAGCTCCAAGTCAAAAGCATTTCACGTAGGGGACTAGAAGATTAAAATGTTTACAAAAGTGGTTCGTGTGGGGCTAGAGGATTAAAAAGTTAACCTATATATGGAAACAAATGATTGTTCTGAATATAAAATTTAGGAGATTATATTAAAAAGTCAGTTATATGAATATTATATTATTAATAATATACTATTAAGTTATATGGTGGAGCAGCGGAGGAACCCAGGGTTTCGCGACCATGGCGGCAGGCAGCAGATGTAGCTTGACAGGGGTGCTCGAGGCGGGGTGTAGCTACCATGGAAGCCTCCATGGCACCATCAAGGATCCCGCCCCTGGGTTTGTGGAAGGGAATCGGAAAGGGGGAAAATGGACCCGATCGGAGGGCTTGTTTCCTTAAAGAGATGAACAGACTATTCCAAGAAATAGAATGGATGGAAATAGCTGGAAGTGGGTAAGGAGGGATGAAGAACGGCAGATGAATGATGCCTCTCTCACAAAGGATATTCTGACTACCATGGACAATAAGGTGATTAATATATGTTTTGATTCAGAAGAATGGAAGGCGTCAGTATCATTACTGAGAAATAGGGCCTTCTTCATGAAGTGGGGAGGAGGATGGTCGTCCCTGGTTAAAATTTTAAAAAAATGGGCCAGCGACACATGGCGGTCGACACCCATGATCAAAAATTTGACGAATGGATTTTTCCTAATCATAATGGAATCAAAACAGGAGAGAACAAGGGTAATGTTTAATGGACCTTTCCTGATGGATGGGGTGGGATTCTTTATAAAAGATTGGGTTCCAAACTTCAACCCCAAGCAAGCCAAGGTGGAAGAGGTACCTATTTGGATTAGGTTGTATAACCTCCCTTGTGAATACTGGAACAAGGACATTTTCAAGATGATAGGTGATAAACTTGGTCAGTTTATCAAAGCAGATGAAGCAATAGAACAGAAAGACTTCAGTCAGTATGCCAGGATCTGCATCGTGTGGAAACCTTACCCCTTGCTCCCACATGCAATAGAAATCAGAACGGTTGAGGGTTACTGGTGGCAGGAGATTGAAGTTGAGGAATCCATTAGCCGATGCTCGAACTGAAAAGCTTGGGGGCACACAATGGAGGATTATAAGGTGAATACAAAGGGCAAAGAGAAGGTCATGGAAGGGAACTATGAAGTTCTCCGGGACCCAGGTCCATCAAGTTATGAAAGACAAGAGATACCCATGGTGGTAGAAGGAAATACAGAGACATGTATGGACCTTGATCAGGAAGAGGATAAGGCACTCTCCTAGGGAAAGGAAGGCGAAGAAGGAATAGACACAATAGAGACCGCAAGTCTGCAGGAGGGCTTCAAAAACCCCGAGCAGGACGTTTTGCTTACGGAAATCATAGTTTTGGCAGTGGAAGAGGATTTAAATGAGGCGTGGAAGGTAAGAGAAGAAGAGCTCAGTGAACCTTTTCAGGAACTACAGGAGAGAGAGTTGGGAGAGGACATGTTCAGAATGCCTATGTCATCAGAATAGCAGAAACACCATATTGAAGAAGCAGGGGAAGTAATCCCTCCTTCTTCTCCCTATCCAATGATGATCCCTTTCCTGGGAGGGATTCCAGAGGCTGAGGAGCTATTGGAAGATGGTGTACCAGGGGATGGGGATGGGATTGGAACCTTTAAACCTCACACTATATCACAAACAAATAAAAACAAGGAGAAGAACAGGCAAGAAGGATCACTAAAGAAAAGAGGAAGGAAAAGTAACCAGCAATTGTTAGCTGATGCGGGGAATATGCAGGACCAAACTCATTTAAGATCCGGGAGGGACATTTTCTCTCCTGGGCAGCCATGAAGTTCCTTATGTGGAACGTCAGGGGTTGCAATGCCCCTAACAAAAGGCGCCTGATCAAGAGAGCACTTGATCAAGTGAAAGCGGAAGTAGTATGTATTCCAGAAGTAGTCTCTCTGGAAGTTGAGGAAGCTGCAAAGGTTTTAGGGGTAAGACAGAGATGGTCAGGTTTCTTTGTGGAAGTTGTGGGGGCTTCTGGAGGTTTGGGTATTTTATGGAACCCAAGGCTCCTCAAGGGAGAACCAGTGATTAAGAAACAGTACTGGCAAGCCCTTCGGTTCTCCTCTTTGATAGTGAATTTTCTAGGGGTACTGGTTAATGTTTATGGACCCACCAAATATGATGAGAAGAAGGCAATCTGGGGTCAGATATCATCCTTTTTAGCTTCATTGGGAAATGAATTAAGGCTGATTGTAGGAGACTTCAACGCCACTTTGAGCACGGCGGACAAAAGGGGAGGGGCCCATTCTATGGGCTTTGTTCAGGCAGATTTTCAACACTTTGTATAGGATAATAGGCTCTGGGAAGTACCAACTAAGGGGGGCCACTTTACATGGACAAATCGAAGGAAGGGATTCTCCCATATTGTGGAGAAATTAGATAGAATTATTTTGGCTGGAGAATGACAGGCTTTACCTATTGTCTTCGAGGGAAGAACTTTGGGACTGACCGGCTCTAACCACTTTCCAGTCTCTCTGGTGGTTCAGTAAGATGGAATCCCAATCCGATGCCCCTTTAAATTTGAAATGATGTGGTTTAGGGAGGACGGATTCCAGGAAAGAGTAATAGATTGGTGGAATAATGCGCTAGTGGAGGAGGGCAATGAGGCCTTTTGGTTTTTCTCAAAACTAAGGCACCTAAAGCAAAAGCTCAAGGAGTGGAACAAAGATCATTTCGGGAACATCTTCCAGGTGAGGGCTGGGTTAGAGGCAGACCTAGCAACGCTAAATAATAAAGTTTTGGAGTATGGGATGGACGATCTTGACTTTCAAACGGAGCAAGATTTAATGGGAAAGTACACTAAAGTCTTAAAGAGAGAGGAGATATATTTCAAGCAGAAGTCGAGGGAAAGCTGGTTAAAGGCGGGTGACAGGAACATGAAATTTTTCCATAGCTCGATGAAAGTCAGGCGGAGTGTCAATCGAATTATGTCTACTGAAAAACAAAAATGGTGTTCTTATAGAGGACATGGATAGCATCAATAAGGAAGTAGTGGAGTTTTTTTTAGATCTTTGGCAGGAGGAACATGCTGATAGGAGGAAGGCTCAGGAAAATATCTTGGGAGTCATTCCAAGCATCGTCACAAAAGAGGACAATATCATGCTTATGGATACTATTAAGATGAGTGAACTCAAAGCTATAGTTTTTGGTTTGGGTGGAGACAAGGTGCCAGGACCGGAAGGTTTCCAAGCTTTCTTCTATCAAAAGTTCTGGGACCTTCTGAAGGAAGATTTGATAAAGGTGGCAGAAGAATCGAGGTGGGAGGGATTTATCTTGAAAGATTTCAACAATACCCTTGGTGGCTCTCATCCCAAAGAAAGAACATCCATCCAGGTATGAGGAGTTTAGACCTATTTCTCTTTGTAATACAGTGTATAAAATCATTACAAAAATTGCAGCAAATAGGCTGAAAGTTCTTTTGGAGTTGATTATTTCCCCAGAACAAAGTGGATTCACTCCAAATAGGAGTATTGTCAATGGCATCATTGTTGCGCATGAAGCAATTCATTCAGCTAGCAAAGGAAAAGATAGGAAAATAATGCTCAAATTGGATGCGTGTAAAGCCTATGATAGGGTTGATAGGAGATTCCTGATAGAGGTAATGAAGAAATTTGGTTTTGGAGAAGTTTGGCTAAAGTGGATAAAGAGTATGATCTCATATTTCAGAGTGTCAGTGCTAGTTAATGGGATCCCTCAGGGGTTTTTTAGCACAAAGAGAGGAATCAGGCAAGGTGATCCCATCTCGCCTTTTCTCTTCATAATTTTGGCTGAAGTACTGGGTAGATCTATCTCAAGAAAGAGAGCAATGGGGTCTTGGAAAGGTATTTTGATTGCAAATGGGGTAGATGCTTCTACTCACTCGCAATTCATGGATGATACTTGCCTCTTTGGCGAGGCTTCGATGGCGGAGGCAAGAGTGATGAAGCAGGTACTGGATGATTACAGTATAGCTTTAGGGCAGTCGGTCAACTGTGATAAATCTGAGATGTATTTTTTCAACACATAAATGGGATCACAAAGGATTATTGCAGGAACTTTTGGGGTAAGAATTGGGACCCTTCCAAGAAGATTCCTTGGTACACCATTGTTTGGCGGTGCTGGGAAAGGACCCATTTGGAAGAAATTGGTAGAGGACTGCAGAAAGAGGATGGACAGTTGGAAAGGTCAGTGGCTCGCGTTGGCAGGCAGGGTAAGAATGCTCCAAGCAGTCATATCACCAATGCTAATCTAATCCATGGCATGTTTCAAAATTCCAAAGAAAGAAATTCAAACAATCTAGCAGAGCATGTGTAAGTTCTTGTGGAATGGATCACAGGAGGGGGAAAAGATCTCTTTGATGGCATGGTCAAAAGTGTGTAGACCGAGAGGTAGAGATGGTGCAGGCATAAGGGATTGGTTACTAATTAACGTAGCCCTAAGTGCCAAATTAGTATGGCAGGTCTTCAGTGCAAGGAATCAGTGGTGGGTGCAGATCCTCAAAGCTAAATACTTAGACAACATGGAGGAGGACCGCATTTTGACAATGGCTGACCCTCCAAGGGGCTTTGCAATCTGGAACTACATGATGAGTTGTAGGCATCTAATTTTGAATCACTTGACATGGAAAGTGGGGGATGGAGCTAAGGAAGATTTTTGGAGTGACTCATGGGATGGGGGACAACAGCTGGAAAAATCGGGAGCCTCAGATAGGCTGATTACAACCACGCGACAATAATGGGGCTTCAAGGTGAGAGATTTTATGACAAAAGAGAACCCTGCTAGGGGTATTCCTAGGCAGTGGAAGGAGACCTCGACCCTTAATGTGAATGTTGAAGATAAAGAAAAAATGGACCAGATTCTGAAGGATTAGATGTTGGTCTCTTCTAACACTAGGGATCAGCTGATTTGGAGTGGTTCCAAAACTGGGATTTATACAGTCAAGATTGGCTACCAAATACTGGAAGGCACTCATAATAAAGTATTATGGGAGCAAGATCTATGTTGGGATAGTGTGTGTCTACCGAAGGCTAGAGAATTTACTTAGCTGGCAGGCAATGGTAAAATTCTTATGGGGGAAAGGTTGAAGAAAATGGGCTTTCAAGGTCCCTATTGTTGCCCTCTATGCCGGAACGCAAAAGAAAATATAGATCATTTGATACTCCATTGTAGTTTTTTGCAGAGGACATGGAATATGATTAAGTCAAAACTTGGTTGGGCTAGTCCTTTATCTGAAACCCTGAAGGGCTAGTTGGAGGCTTGGTCAGCTAAGAGGAGCAAACATGTTTTTGCATCAGTATGGAGGATTATACCGGCAATGATGTTGTGGGAGTTGTGGAAAGAAAGGAATAGGAGAATATTCTAGGATAAGGAGGAGGAATGGTCGTGCTTTGGAAAGCGACTAGAGAATGCCATTACATAAGCAGTCTCATCTACATCCTCATCAAACTCTCAGAATGCAACATTCACAAGGCAAGACTCCCATATGCAGACAAACTTCCCAACTATCAAATTCAGGCCCGTTAATGGGTCTTCAAAGGTTAATCCTAAGCATAAAAGAAAAGATGCATCTTGGCAACCAATAGAGGAAGGATGGGTGAAAATTAATTGATGGAGCAAATCAGGGCAACCCGAGGGTATCTAGATGCGGTTGTATAGCAAGAGATCATCAGGGCAACATCCTTGTTTTTGTGGCCAAACGACTGAAGGATGGTATGAATAATGTGGTTGAATGTGTTGTGGCCAAAGAGGCTTTAGTATTAGGATCTAAATTGGGAATCCACAGAGTTCACCTTGAAGGGGACTCAGAGATAATCACTAATGGGATATCGAGAGGAAAACTAGTAGCGTGGCATTTTGACAAACACATCAAGTGAATCAGGTTCCTTTTATAGGAGTATGAGGACTTTAAGGTTTCCCACGTCTACAGAGAGGCTAATAAAGTGGCAGACAAGCTTGCCAATATGGGTGTGAATGTTGCACAAGGGCCTCAATATGAAATCTACAAAGACCTTAGAGGTCTTGACATGGAATAAAAATAGGGATACATTACACACACCTCAATTAAAACATACTAACCGACTAATGGAGGAGTAGCAATTAAACTCAATGGTACTCAAGATAGTTCATGGCCTGGCACGTGACAACAAGTACAATGATTTATTGGCACTCTGTAAAGAAGACCCTTCCAGATTGTTCATAGAAAAGAGCGCTCAATTCACAAGGTTTTTCAATAAGAAGGAGGAGATGGAGGTGAATTTTGCGCTTGAATCAGACAACTAAACACAATCGTATGAGGGGAAGATCACAGCGAGGCGTCTGAGAAACATTTTTATGTTTGAAGATTCAGAGTTTATGGACGACATACAGAAAATACTTGGAGTGGAGTATCTGGACTCCTACTAGAGGAGATGCTCCAACTTGGATGTAGCTTCTCTCTTTGTGGCACTGGCATTGTTAGTGGGAGATACCAAGGAGGAATTCAAAAGAGTGGTGGTTTCAAGTGTTGACCCTCAATGGTTGCTGGACTTTGAGGAATTATGGACAGAGCAGTGTTGGGGGAAGGGTTGGAGATGGGACAAGAGCCATGGAGGCTAATTGGGGGAGGAGATACTTTAGTCCAACCTCTGATAGTCTGGTCTTCAGTGGACCTGCAAGGAGTGCATATATAGAAGGCGGAGAAAGGATGGAAAAATATTGTGGCGTTATTGCAGGAACATATTGTAGGATTTGAGAGACAAATCCATAGAACCCGAAGAACACCTGCATGCAAGAAACATGTAACAAGAAAGAAGTAGGAAGAGGGAAGGAGAAGAAATCAGAAGTTGCTTAAGAAGTGAGCTAAATTGTAATCTGAATTAAATAAAGAAAGAACAAAAAGTTTAACCTATAAAGGTGAACAAAACCCTAAAAGTAGAAAATCTAGGTTGCACATTAATAATTAACATGAATATTAATTATAATGCACCTAAGAGATAGCTTAAGTAAACTAGAGTAATAAACAACTTAATTAATTAAATCAAAGTGATCTAATTAATAAGTGTAAACAGATAATTACTCTAACACCCCCCCTTAAGTGAAGCTCAATAGGTAAGCTAACCTAGCATAGCTATGAAAGCAGGAAAATGGGTCCCAACAACAAGGACTGATCAGGTACCCAAGCACAACCAAATCTCTGTAAAGTGGAGAAATAGAGAAAACCACATGGGGAAAACCCTACTCCAAGAAGAGCTAGAAAAAAATGCACAAAAGAAGGGCTCAAGATACTCTCTCAAAACCATAAGTACAATCAAACCCCCCATGAGAGAGGGACGAGACACCAAAGCCCCCCAAGAATGATGGAACCCCTGTAGGAATGATCAAACCAATGGAACTCCAATGTGGAATAAACAGAGGTACGGAGCAACAAGGAAACCTTTGAATGAGAGGTGAAACTAGAAGGCCAAGCTGGTGCTCAAAGGAGAATGAATGAGACTTTTGGAATGGAATCCTCAATGAAGGTGGGCCAATAGATGGGCTGAATCTGTCAGCTAGGAGGAGATGGATGTCCTTGGATATGCCCTCAAAAATTGGAGGGGAAGGCTTGATGCAAGGAGTGACCATAACAGGGACTGCTAAAGAAGAATTATGCTGAACAAATGCAGGCACAACAGGAGGAGGAGGTGGAGAAGCCACAACACTAATCTCAGGAGTAACACAGAAGTTCAGGTGACCTGATTTCTTCTCACTAGGCACTCATGAAGTAGGAGAGATATTCTCCAACATTGGAGATGGTGGACCAAAATGGGAGAAGGAGTACAGGCGGGTGGCATGATCAATTGTCCCTGTAGCAACAATGTGGCTAGTCGCACTATCTCTGATGTGTACATAATCTGCAGTGAACTCAACTGTCTTCTTTGTCTCGTTGTGAGTAATCTGATAAATGGAGAGAAGGTTCGATGACAAGGATGGAACACATAGTACATCATGGAATGCACCACCATCGATGTCAATAGAACCCTGACCACACACAGGCATAACAGTGTCATTCCCCATCAAGATGTATGGGGTAGGAGAGGCCGCAAAAGATGAGAAGGAACTTTGAGAAGATGCCATATGATGTGAAGCACAGGAATCCATAAACCACTTAGAAGAGGGAGCTATAGTAGATGTACATAAGGCATGAACCTTTCCATTGTCTAACCCATTTGCTTGAGATGATGATGAAGACCAGCGAGAAGAGGAAGAAGGAATATCAATGTTGCTCTTATGAAGAAGAGTTGTCAAATCAACAATATGTTGGGCATATCCATCTACCTTCTTCTAAAAGCACTGAGACTCATCATGATTGAACTTATCGCAATAAGTACACTTGGGTTTGTCTGTCTTCAATTTCCCCTTAGGTGAAGGAGGTGGGCTAGAGGAATGTTGGGAAGGAGAATCCTTCCAAGATTCTGTGGATGATGATACCTGTTTCTGCTCCAGTTTCTGTGTCCAGATGGGTGAGCAACTAAGGCATGGCTCATAGAACCTAGAGCATCATTCAACTGTTAAATCTTTGACTACTCTCGAGTCAACCGATCACAGAAGGCCACAAAGGAAGGCATATTGTGCTCAGGACCCAAGGCATCCATAGTGGAATAGAAAGTGGGGGAGAAAATCTAGAACTCTCCACGAATCTTTGAGAGTATCAGAAAGATACATTCATCATCTAATTTGGTCTTCCTACATCCCTGTAAAAGTGATCAAAGAGCATTGAACTTCATCAAGAAGTCCTCAATGGTGGAAAAACTATAGGAGACAAGGATGTCAACTTTGCATCAAGTTGAAGTGCCCTGAATGCATTCACTGTGCCAAACAGATCTGCAAACTTTCCCCAGTAGGTGCAAGGAGTGGTCAAACCATCCAGATGAAATAGGAGCTTGTCTAAAATGTGCAGTGCAATCAAACCCATGGCTTCATCCATTTTGTTTCTGTTTTGAAGGACCTCAAACAGACGTTGCAGAACAAGTTGGTTCTCATCTAGACATGACCATAAGCCACGTGATATGAGTAGCCTGGTCATGTGTGCTTTCCAGGTGTGATAATTGTGTGGTGTCAGACGGGCGACAAAGGGGTCTGACATTAAGAGAAGAAGCAGATGGAAGTAGAAGGGTCATTTCTAAATTAAAGTATAGAAAGCAAATGCACCCCCCATAATGTATAAATTTATTCCCCGTACAACAAAGAACAACTATAGAAAGCATAAAAAATGAGAAGAAAACCTGGACGCCAGATGCAGAGATGGAGGAAATTGAAGCCTCTACTTCAATGCCATAAACAATAGCTCAAATGGCCGAATCAGAAAATGAGACTAGCACCATCGTGTCCATCTTGGAAACACCTTTCTGCTGATATTTTTTTTTCCAAAAATGGACACCGTATGCACAAGTTATGGCTGAAAGACCAACTGCTCCTCTGAAAAATAACTCTCTAGAAAAAACTAGAGATAGGAAATAATTTGATGGTCAAACAACTGTCACAGTGCCCAGGAAAAAAATTGACGGTCGTCAGCACGTCATGGGCTTGTCACCAAAAAATTATTGCCGGTCGCCGAAAAGTAAAAAATCGGCCAGAAAATTTTGAAAAAAATGTTGGAATATTCTGCTGACAAGTGACGTCAACAATCATGTCACCTCTATTGGCAGGCGGTGGCAGACGGGTGGCTGTCGATGGCAGAGGTGGTGGTCGGGTGGCTCCTGGGTGGTAGCACCTTCGGGGGCTACACCGGTGGTCGGCTGGTGGCCGGTGGGTGGCGCACCGGCGGGGGCCAGGCGCGGGCTGGGCTGAGCTGGGCTAGGGTGGCGCTGCGGTGGCTGCGCCCCAAAACCTAGAAAAAAAGGGTTTTTTTTTAAAAAAATTCTCAATTTTTGTGTCGTACGGCCTAGGAGGGAGAAATTTTTTACCAGAGGTCACTGTCGCCAAAAACAACAAACTTTATATGAATTTTGACTCTCGTAGGCCTTTTGAGCGCGATGGTGGCGTCCGTTTTTGCTCAAAGTGCACCAGAAAATAGCACCTCCTCAAGATTGAAGAAAAAACCCTAGAGAAGCTGTGGTTTTCTTCTTCGAATCACAACTTCAAAACCTTCAGACCAGGCAACAGTAGGGAAGCTCTGATACCATCTAGGATTTAAGAGACAAATCCACAAAACTCGAAGAACACCTACATGCAAGAAACCTGTAACAAGAAAGAAGCAGGAAGAGGGAAGGAGAAAAACTCAGAAGTTGCTCAAGAAGTGAGCTAAATTGTAATTTGAATTAAATAAAGAAAGAACACAAAGTTCAACCTATAAGGGTGAACGAAACCCTAAAACTAGAAAAGCTAGGTTGCACATTAATAATTAACATGAATATTAATTATAATGCACCTAAGAGATAGCTTAAGTAAACTAGATTAATAAATAACTTAATTAATTAAATCAAAGTGATCTAATTAATAAGTGTAAGCAAATAATTAAGCTAACACATATCTGGGTGTAGGAGGTGGAAAAGAGGGGTTTTATGAAGTCGATGCCCCGGAAGAGTGTATTAGCACCAGGGCAACAACTGCGCCACCAGCTCGAGAGGAGGGAGTAGAAAGAGGTGGGAATAAGGGAGAAGGGCAGCATGAGTCGCCAGAGTGCCAGCTTGAAGGACAAGCCACAGTTAGTTCAGGATGACCGAACCATCCCCAACTTCTCGAGGGAGGAGGCAGTTGGGTTGTTCAAAGATTAAGCACAAAGGGTTGTTGCAGGTGGATGGGGCCTTTTCTTGGTGATCTTGTGTGCTGGACATTCTTTTGGTTTTTTGTTGGGTGTTAATGCCCTTTACATGTTTTTACGTCCATATAGGGGTGTGGGGTAGGGTTGAAAAATGTTTGTAATATGATAGCCAACTCGGAAGTGGCATACTGATGTAATCCTCTTTTTATTATCAATAAAAATACAAAATGTTACCGATCCAAAAAAAATATACTATTAAGTTATATATAGATATAATTGAAATAGAAAATGTTTTTTTATTGGTAGATGGTGATCATGGGATTGCCTATATTGTATTATTATACTAACCAAAGAACAACTTTTATTATATCATATATGGGAAATTTTAAATGGCCAAATTGTGTATCTTATTCAAAGGGTAAAATAATAAAAATATTCCCTCATTATATGTTATACCTTCTAGCAGTTTAATTATGAGATGCATTTAACTAATAATTGTAAACCTTAGTAGTAGTATGTGAATCACAAAGCCAAAGCAATGCATTACATCTCCACCTCTTCATCAAAGCTAGTTGATCTGAAAGTGTTAAGCCAGGCAATACCTTTTATGATGAGTAGCCCCTTTGCTTATTTGAGGAACTTTGAGCCCAATGACACCTTCCCCCTCTTTCAATCCTCTTTTTATGAAAATCCAATAGAAATAAATAGCCACCATTAACCATTGATTGCCCTATTATTAACCAAAAGTGTCTTGCTCAATGGTGTCATCCCTAAATTGATAATTACCCTAGAATTGTTTCATCCAAACCCCCAAAAAACTAGATCTTTATCAATGTATTTGTCAACTTCTCTATCATCTCCTTTGCCTTACTAAGATCTAGTAGAATAATAATAAACATGGAAGATATTTCAAAATTCACCTAGTAGCGGTGATTAGAGATCATTAATTCTTCTCCTAAAACCCATTGTACAGAAAACAAAAGCAACCTTTTCAAAATTCTTCTTATTTTAAAGACTCAAGTTTCACCTTGCCTTCAATAATTATTTTGAGAAACACATGTTGTTGGTGCCTATTAACCTTATAGGTGTGTCAATGGCATTGCTTAATACAATCAATGGTTTCAACTCTTTATATCGAAAATGAATCTTAATATCCAAAGGGAGACATCTCACTTGGTAAATATTTTTCTCTATCCTATGAATACAATTATAATCCAAGATTGGATATATTCTCTAACTTGGCACAAGGCTGAATCTCTTCATTATATGAAACATTTAATCACCCCCTTCACATCCTACAAGGCACTCTTACTAATTATTATCCTTTCAGTAATATTTTTTTGGTTGAGCTAAGCCTTAGCCATTGGTTATGCTCATGAGTGTCTGGAAGGCTATCCAAATTATTCTTTAAATTTGTTCAAGAATCAAATTTTGTCAATAAGGTACTCGTCAACCATTTCTATCACATTTTTTTAAAGAAAATATACCTCTTTATTTATTTCATTGCATATATGTTTAACAATATGGTTTCCCATAAATTTCAAGAGGTGTCATGTGTTTTAAAGATTGTTGATGTATTTTCTATTTTTTATCACATTGTTAATTACCATTGAGTCTCCTTCAATAATTTTTTTGTTGCTACCATAAAGGATACATATTTTCAAACCTAGGGTGAAGGCTCGAGCTTTAACATCATTATATTTTTTGCTCTTAACATTCTTTTAGCCTGTACAAAATAAATTTCCTCTTATCTCTTCTTAAATATCATAATTTGAGAATTCTAAGGTTACCTTTTGAGCCCATCTAATTTAAACTTGAGGAGTGATTCCACGTTAGTCCTCCTCTTACGTGAAGGAAGTTATGTCACCCATTTTTGTTAACAAAGGGGACTCTTAAGTCTTTTCCTTTTCCTAACTCTTCCATAAGAGGTGAATCTCTTCTCTTGTATTGACTATGACTTTGTTTTAATGTTCGTCGCATCAATAATTGTTACTTCCAATTTATTCACAAAAGAAGCTTCCAAAAAAATGTATCTCAAAAGATTCATATTTTTTTGTTCCAAAAAAACCAAATTCCTATTGAAGGAATCATGGGCAATATACACAAGATGGGTGATTATTTCCTTAAAATAGCTATCACTGATAAAAAAATATTGAGAATGCCACTTGCAATGACACTCACCCATCTAAGTGTAGCACATATCAATTGCTAGTATTTTTGTGATAATTGGAAATTTAACAAGGCGTGGTTGATGGATTCCTGACTTTGCATATAATATAGTACACACATAGATGATCTGCTAAATCTAAATTTATGAAACATTTTATTTATGAGGATTTTTCTTTTGTAAGATTTTCCATGATAAATCTCTTTCGGAAAACCCAATTTCTTCTAGCATAGATGAATTGGAATGATAGTTATAGCCTTGAGTGATTCTTCCACCAAAACTCTAATTTTAATCAAGTATTCACAGTATTTCCATATAACATGGTCCTTGCCTTTAGACAGAAAATGTGTTTTCTTAGATAGGATCTATTATAGTTTTGTCACTTCAATTTTTAATGACCCCAAGCATTCCAATTCACTAGCTTCCCAAATTTATCTCCCCAAATCATCTACAATCATTATGAAGAGGAAATGTGATATTGGACTACCCTAACATAGTCCTATAGAAGCCCTCGAAGAGTTATCAAGGACTTTTATTCACCAATATGGATTATTTTTGGCGTGTTATATAGATAAAAATTCAATCCTTTCACTGCTTGAAAAAAAATACAAAAATCATTACTTTTTTTAAAGAACTTCCATTCCACCTTGTCACATTCTTTATTTATACCAAGTTTCAACATGATACTTATCTTATCTTTATGCTATTATTCAAATGAATAGCTTCTTGGGTTATAATCACCCTATCTAAGAAGGATCTTTCTAGCACAAATAAGTTATTTTCTTTTGGAGTGCTTTTTGGTAAGATGACTTTTAATATATTGATCATTGCCTTTGAAAATATTTTGTAGAATGTGTTGTATATTTATTAAAAGGAAACAAGTACCTCCTTCTCGAGGATAAGCATTGTGAATGTGATGTTTAATCCTTTTAATAAAGTCCCCTTTTTCCTCAACTCTTTTCCTACTAACCATTCATATTTCCCAATAAAGCTATAGAATTCATGGAAAAACTAGTAGGAAACTCATATAAACCAAATGCTTTGTTTTAGTGTAATCATAAAGTTAAAGTTTTGTTTCTTCCTTGTGAAAGGGCTTATTTGAAAGTTATTTTTTCCTGTTTAGTAGAAAGGAATGTTTATTAAAAAATTATTTTGATGCCTCAAATATTTCCCTTCTTAGTTATTAAGGAGCTTCTGGAAGTAGTGACTTACTTCCTCATTTATCTTCTTGACCTCTTTTAACCTTATCCTAGATGTTGGTTTGATGTTAAAAATTGTATACTAGTTTCTTCAAATTTTTCTAAGTTTTAGAAAAATTTGGTGTTTCATTCTCCATCCTTAAGCAACAATAATAACTTTGGCCCTTAATATATGTATTCTCTTGTTAATTTTTTTGCATATTGACCCATTAATTCCTTCTTATTATAACATTCGCGGTTCATGCCTTTTTGAATCACCTCCTCACTTAGAGTCTCCACATTTTATTATAGTCTTTCTTTTTCCTCAAAGATATTCATGAATTGTTCTTTATTCCACTTCCTGAAGCACCATTCAATATAGAGTAGTTATTTAATATGCTAAAGTTTTTACTATTTTTGGAATTACACTTTGAATCACTATTTTTCCATATTGGATATAAAATTTGGGTCTCTAGACCATATATTTATAAACTTGAAAGGGTGCTTCTTTGGATTGTGGTCCTCTTCAGGGAGAAGCTAGACCAAGAAGTGGTCAAATGCAAGGAAGAAATTTGCCTTCACAATAGAGTGGAAAAGTTGATTAATCACAACTACAAAAGAATTGATCTAGTCTTTTAGATAATTTTAGGATTAAGGTGTCCTGACCTTTGAGAGTATTAGTATTAATATTTGGATTATATTTTATGTATTTATTCATTATATCTGAAGTGCTAGATTAATAGGATATCATATCAACAAGTTGTGGGACTCATACAAGAGAATATTCCTACATGCACAATGAGGAGAGAACAATAGAGTGTCACTTATCACTTGGGCACTCATTTGGAGAGAGGAGTTTGTAATAACTTCTTGGAGGTGTGCTTTGGTGATATGTACCTTAGTGTTTGTTAGTTAAATATGACAAGATCCTATTTTTTAAGAAGTCGGTGCCCACTTGGAAGAGTCAAGTTTGGAATTTTCTATTGTGAGCAAAGTGGTGCATGAGTGTAATATCTATTTATTTGTTAAGTCTACATGGAATGTGGACACCTTTGGAGGTGCAACTAGTTTTGGTAAGTGTTGATTGCATGCTGTCCTTATATATGGCATCTTAATGTTTGGGTGTTCTATTTGGAAAATGTTGCTTTAAATGTATTGTGAGATCTATAAATACTAGTTTTTTCTAGATATTCTCAAAGGAGGATTGATTCACACAGGGGTTATGTTATTGGATTTCTTCCAAAAATGGAACATGATGTAAATCTCCATGTTAAGGCTTAGAACCTATAAATGTATTGTAATTCTGTTTGTTGTTAAATAATGTATTGGCTTTGTCTTTTGGAGTGTGGGGTCCTAAAAGTATAGGGTTTTCCCCATGTAAATTTGTCTTTTATCCTTTTTCTCTTTCATTTTGTTTATGATCCATGTGTTTAATTTGTATGTTGTAATGTTGTTGAAACTTCTTGAGTTGTAAAGATCCATTAATTGCAACTATTTTCCTTAATGGTTTAATCATAAAATTTAACTATATTTGATTTTGTTTTATGACATGGTAGTATGTGTTTTTATCAGTAAGTTTTAATCCATTTGGTAAAGAAACATTGGATACTATATGTGCAACTAATCTTAGATGGTTTTCTAGGATGACACATTTAGCTTCAAATTGGTATCAAAACTAGTTTCATGGTCTTTATGTGTTTGTATGTGAGTTTTATGTACTTTCATGTTGGTTGAATGTACTTTCACAGGCTTGCATGTGATTACATGTTATTGCATTAGAGGATCCATGATGTTTAAGGTTATGGTTATTTCTTTTGTTGAGGTTTCTTAGCCTAGAAAGCTTGAGGAAATCTATTTTAAAGGAATCAATTGATCATTCATTCTTTAACAAGTAGAATTCTTATATTTGTTTTAGTTCTGAGGAGATAGAAAGAATTTTGAGGGATGGAGAAGACAAGGAAGATGGAGTTGATGATGTTGTAATGACATTGATATGGAGCTCCTATTAGAAAGTGAAATAATGTTGATGCATGGGGTGTTGTTAAAATTTATGGATTCATGAAACAAAGATTTCATATTCGATGTTAGTTTCAGGCCCCATGGTAAAATAGAGAAATTTGGATTGTCTCAACTATTGTGCAATGTGCTTATATTGGGTGCTTATTTTAGTTCCCTAAATTGGAAGGTTATTAGGAAAATAGTGTCTCAATATTGCAATAATAAAAAGGTTACCGATGATACATGAGCAATGGGGGTTCAAAGGCATCACCCCTAACTTGGGGGCTCCAAGGATTCCCTCCTTACCGACCCCAATCCTGTGACTGGCTAAGGGTCTAGGGGGTAGCACCCCAAAAAAAAATTGCATATATAAATTATAATGTGAATCCTAATCATTTATCATTAGGTCATAGGGCCAACGATGGATATTTTGTGTCATTTATGGGTGGTTTTAGTTCATGGTTTAATTTTTTGTATCAACTATATATTAGGTGTGTGAGATGCATTGTGATGTATTTGGAGAGTCTAATAGTTGCCGAGATACCTCTAGATCTCTATTGGTGACACTTCTATGAGGAGATTGTTCTACAAGTATATTGTAATATGTTGTATATTTATGAATAACATAATGGATGACTTTTGGAGTGTTGGATTTTTCTCCCAAAAGGGTTTTCCCCATATAAATCTTTTTTCTGTAGTATGCATATTATTTATGTTAAGTTTCTATAATTTTTGTAAAGTTTTGTAAAAAAAATTGTTTTACCCTCCTCTCAAGAACAGTGTAGGAAATTTCTCCACTACTTAACTTCCTTACACAAGCATTGTTTCATTATCCTTTAATTCATGGAGACTATGGAGTTGATCATTGGATGATCTAGAAGCTTTTGGAATAGTCTATATCCCTCATATGCATGTACATGATTGTGGTAGTGGAGTTGGCCTACAAATGGGCCTAGAGTTACTTAACCTCTTATTCCTTATAGATGGTTATACTTGCATGTCTCAGGTTCATGTTGCTTGGATTTGAGAAATTTATAGATTTTATATTCAAAATCTATTGTGATTCTCATATGTGTTATTCTATTTGTTACAGTTTAACTAGTTTGATGTATTTTTTACTTTTGAGTCCTCCAAATGATAAGTGGATATAAATGTGCTTGTGTATTCAAGCGCATGGTGGTTATTAACATGATTATCAAGACTTGTCATTTTGTGGATCTATTGATGTGCTATTTTCTAGATCACATAGTTCTTTTGGGGTGATTCTAGATGGGATAGTTGTAGCTTTGTATGTATGCTTTGTGCATATTTTGAGGCTTGATGTGTGGTCTTCTTTGCACGAAGATGTTGGCATGTGATCAATCACTTAGCATTTGTATAGTGAATTATTGATGTATTTCTATAATATGGTACTCAAATTGTTGAATTAGATTTATGCTTAATCTTGTGTTGAATCATGTTGTCTACACGATTATTCTCTCTAAGATCTTAAATTTGTAGTTTATTGATGTTATGACAAGTTTGCATGTTTCAATGATTATATCTATAAGTTATGCAATTGTGTGGGATGATGACTTGTTTAGTTGGGGTGTAATGACTTAGATGTGCATTTTTTATATCCACTAGGTTTGATTCAGTGTTGACATAGACTTGTTAGTTGGCATTGTCTTTAGTATCTTGTATATTAGTGTGGTTACTTTAAGGTGAGAGGATGGATGGTGAGGTAGTACCTAGATAATAATTTTTGGGGACTTTTGGAATGTTTATCATGATGCCATGGATAGCTTGGATAAAAAAAATTGTGTGAGATTTTGACAAATAATATTTATTTCCTTGGCTTGGAGATCTTGGTTTTGTTGCAAGGTGTGTTCCCTTGGTCTCCTTGTGATATGTACCATAGTTCTTGGGTTAATGACATGGCTTAACTACCTCCTATGGATTCTAGAATTTTAGTGGTTGTATCAAGCATTAACAGGTCAATCTTTTGGTGCAACAACAACCAATGATTGATATCAAAGCCTAAGTCATGGGTTCAAACCTCATGCTTACACTGGAGGGGATTGATGAAAGATGTGCACCCTTGGTCTCCTTGTGATGTGGAGTGTAGTGCCTGGGTTTATGGCATGGCTTAACAACCTCCCATGTTTTATATAAGTCTAGTGGTTGTATTGGGCATTAACAAGTTGATCTTTTGGTGCAATGACAATCAATAGGTTCAACTTGTCATTATCAACATCGAAGTTACATATGTGAGGACCTAGATGATTTTACAATTAGGAGACATTTTGTCATGACTCTTGGAGATCTCAATATCACAATTTAGTGGGAGCTTTAGCAATGACTAAGGATTCATCACTTGGTGATGGATGATCTTCTTTAGTGTTTCAAATATTTTGGAGGGAAGCCTAGATCAGGTTTTTGCAAAAGGGTTCTTTCACATTTGAATGTCCACTATTTCAAGATGGTTATCTCCATGATGATTGGATATGTGTAAAATATTGGAGCCATAGAGGACTCTTTGAATCTTTTATTGAGGTGTTGGTGATGCTTGATAAATGATGTTGGTTTAGAGTATGTTTTCTATTATGTCATGGTGTACTCTTAATACTAGTTGGAGTTTTGGCATGATTGTTGGACTTCACTAATGGTTCAAAAACTACATCTACAAACTAGGGATTTGGGGTTGGACATCAATACTAGGCAGATATCTCCATTATGAAAACTTATTTCTATGAAATGGTGCAACATTGTATGTGCACTAAGAAGTAATTGAAGTCATACTAACCTAAAGTTGGAAAGGAAAAAATTGTTAAAAAGTAACATTTTGGAAATGGAAATAGCATAAACATTAAACATGCATTAACAACTAATCTTAATAGAAAAACTAACAAAAGCATAGTCCTTATAAAACAGGCAAGGAACTACTATGCTCTACCTTGGCTGGAGGAATAACCATGAAATTAAATTCTGGTGGATGCAAGAGTAGAAAATTGGCAAGACTGATTCTAACAATTAAACAAAAAATTACATACTGAATAAAATGTATGGGATCCTCCTCAAGTGGCCCCCCTTGAGTGATTCTCCTAGAACTTAACTCAGTTATAATTGATTACAACAATATTTCATTCATTATAAACTATGTTACAACATAACAACAAATATTATTTTATTCATTTAAAATAGTGAACTAAAAACAAGATTACAACATTTAAAAGTTCTTCCCTCATAGAGGAACAAATGAGTATTATTTATAGAAGGAAAACTTAACTACCTCTAACTACTTAGTTGATCCACTCCTAACAAGCTAGGAGGACACGACTTCATTGAAAGCGTGAAAGAGGGAAGGAAGTTGTATATGGGCATAAATTAGTCAACTCAATCCTACTTCAGAGAAGATCCAACAAAAAAAACCTTCCTACATTTACTCAACTAATAGACACAAGCATTAAAGGGAGTTATCACTTCCATAAGAGATGTAAGTCTTCAATCATTTGTCTTCTTCAATACCCTGTCTCATTTTGACTTCATCAGCGACTGAGAAGCTAGCAGGAGTTTCTTCCTCTTTCTTAGCTTCAATTATAACTCCATCCTAATGTTAGCGTGCACAAAACATTTACATATTCATGATTACTTTAGAATAACATTTAGTCAATCACATACAACATTAACACACACACACACACACACACACACACACACACACACACACACAC
>MU225309.1:1025653-1036527 GCA_018584345.1 Thuja plicata
ATATATATATATATATATATATATCACATAACATATTTAATATTAACAAAAAGGTCCCATGAATAAGTTTATGTCTGATGCTTAATAAGTTTTAAAGAAACATCATAAAAATTATCAGAAAACATGTCCTAAACCCTTAACAATAGTAGCAAAAATATCAAAATTTCTAGTGAAAATGAGCCATAAATTGAGCTCATCATTCCGCCCAACCTAAGGTTATGTTATTCCTCCAAAAGGAGGAGCCTGGTTTCTCACCCTAGCTTGAGCTCAGTAGTCATTGGCTTCTATTTTCCCTTTAATCTCTACTTTTGGACTCCAATAGAATCCTTGTTTCTTTCCCAATCAGTCCAACCTTGACCTCTCTGCCTCTTTAGTGTATTGATAGTTCCTATAGTATGGAATTGGCCACAAGAGAATAGGTGTTTGAATATTCAATGTAAGCCAATATTGCTACATTGTCCTACCCAAGTGCATATATTTGGTGGCCCTTCTGAAAGCTACATAATAATTTTAAAATGAATGGTGCTCATCTTGTTTCAATTGATCGGGCAACTCATTCCATCTTTGTATCAGATATCCAAACATTGTTCTACCAAACGTTGCATCCATCTTCTCATGTCCTCGATAAGATTCTTCCCTGGAGACCGTGATTTTCAACTTGAGTTCAAGGTTGTAAGGAATTATGTGCTAAGTGTAGAAAATATTTTCAAGTTCTTATGATTTATCCCTTAAGGGAAAGGGGGTATGAAATTCTCTATCTCTATATGCTCTAAAGTGTTGACCCTAGTTGTTCTCATTTTGATTATAGGAGATGAATTCTCTTAAATGATTATCCCTAATGTATAATAGTGCATTCCATTCTTGATCATTGGGAATAGCATAATTGTGCAGATATAATCCACAAAGTAAATTTCTTATCTCAGGTGGAGAAGATGTATAGGCTTGGACAAATTCATGAGAAATTTGAATAGAAGGGTTTGAACCTAGAAGTACCCTTGATAACTTAAAAGAAATACTTGACTCCTTTAAATGGAGTACATAAATTATAATGGGGCCTTACACTACAAAATCTTTGGTACCAAACTCATCACATCTTCCACTTTATTTTTCCATGCAGAATTTCCTCATTTTTCTTGTTAATCTCTTCCTACATCCGACATTTTTATTTTTCTCATGCCTCTTCTTTTTCTTTCATGTCTCTCCAAAGATCAAAGGATAAAGATTCCCATGAGAATGGAGCAGGCCTATGAATACCTACTGTCATCTTCTTTTGATCAAGTTTATTATATGTCACTTGCTCAACAATGGAAGCAAGTCCTTCTAACCCTATATTTTCTTGTTGCTAACCTCCTTCTGCCAAAAATTCTTGCTCTTTCTAGAAATGTCCCACTTCCTGTGACATCTTATCTTCCCCTTCTTCCTTTTACACATATGTATCCATAATTAAAGTATCGTGGTGCTCAGATGAAGAGGAAAAGGTTGGGTTTTCCCTAGGGGCCTAGTTGTGGACATGTCTCTCATCCTCACTGGGAGAAGTATGCACAAAATCTGATGATTCAATTTATATATTCACCTTCCTGCCAATGATTTTTTATTTCTTCCTGGGTTTTCCTCTGATCTTATGGATCCTCCTCCGAGGTACCCTACTAGTAGTTTTTGATGGTTTTTATTTCTTTGCAGGCCTTTTTCTTTGTGTAATGGTTGCATCGGCTTTTCTTCCCTAGTTTTCCTTTTCCTAGGACTAGGGTTCTATAGATCAAGTTTTTGCTTCTTAAATTTTCCCTGATTAATTTATGCCTTTTTTCATTTTCCCTTTTTCCTTCCTAACAACTACCCTAGTGTGAAATTTGGTCTTGAGAAAAGCATTCAAATTGGGGTCTATGGAAGAAGAACTTGCATCATCATGCATGGATTCATAAGAACTTGATTTGGCTGCAATAGGGTTTTAAACAAGAAATGACTTAGAAGTGGAAGCTCCAAGGGTAAATTTTGTGGCCCCTACTTCTCCTCTGACCCTATTGGTCAAGGGATTCCCTCTAGGTCCTACATTCACTACCATAAAATTCTTATTTTTTTAGAAATTCCTCCCATGAAATGTGTGGGGATGCATCATGCAAAGATCTTTCAACAATTAATTTTATTAAACAATTATGGGAAACAAAATTATCCCTACCTTTTTGGGTCTCTACAACCATGATATGTAACAAGTTGTCCAAGACATTAGGAACGTTCATCCTGCTTATATTCCTCTTGTGGCTTAGTAATTTCAAATGCATAGATTGCAAACAAGACTCTTGTTCTTCATAGGAAAGATATTTGATGATATACATAGTGACATCTTTTCACTTTTCTGGCCAAGAATTTCTCCTTGTCCCCTACTTGTCTACATAAAGTGGAGGATCTATAGGCTCTGTAAATTCAACCCCATCTCTTCTAGCATCATTTATTTGCGGATAGGGTTCTCCATCTATAGGTAATCCTGAAACCTCTACAATTCTATCCTCATTAGATAGAAGTTTTAATAATTTAACCAAATCCTCCCCATTTGAGAATGCTCTAGAAAACTCTAAGGCAATCTCATTACTGAAGCTTGTGAATTTTAGGAAATAATACAACCAACCATAATTTTTGAATGGGATGACATTCCTTCGTCTTGAAAAATTAGCTAGTGGTCTACTGGTTCACTTATGATAGGAGGACCTCCCATGGTTGCTTCTCTACACCCTTCAAATGCTCCTTCAAACACCCTTTTCTTTACAATCCCCAAGCTGCAAACCCTATTCGAAATGAATGGGAAATTGCATTTATCAATGGAGAAATTAATTCCCACAGAATGTGGAAATATTTTTTATGAATGCATTTGTACCTTTACTTAGCTAGAGGGTGGGACACTAGGTTTACCTTTTTCTACAACATGAGTATCATGGTTCTGGTAGTAAACAAACTACATGAGGAATTCTCTCTTAGAAGTTGGCTTATGATATAGTTTGAGATGATCATTTTTGACAAGGAGTTTAAATCATATATAATCAACTGTTGTGAGCTGAACAAAACCATTTGGGAATACCTCTACAACTTCATATGTTCTTAGCCATCTAGTCAATAATTTTCCTAAGTTGTCTTTATACCTAGAGTCATAGAGAAGAGCCCAACCTCCTGGTTGAAATTTCTTCTACTTAATATATTTATCATGTCATTTTATTCTCTGATTTTGTACCTTTTCATTATATTGCAATGCTAATTTTCTCATTTTATACAGTGCATTGAGTTGCATGACCCTATATTTTGTATTATAGATAAATCCATCCCAATATTAAATGTTGTCCAAAGAGTCTTATGCTCAAACGTTATGGGCATCATTGTTGCCTTCCCATAAAAGATCTCAAATGGAGTGAATCTAGTTGTGATTTTCCAGGTGTTTATGTCTACCCATACAACTTTAGGTAACATATTTTCTCAATCTCTTTTATGAATGACCATTGTTTTTTTCAGAATGGATTTGATCTCCTTGTTTATTATTTTTGATTGACCATTCGCTTGAGGGTGACATGGTGTAGATTTCCTGTGGGCCTGGAATTGTACTCGTTAACTAAGGTTGTTTCTATAGTGGAAGTGAATTTATCCTCTTGGTATGTTACTATTTCTCTAGGATCCCCATACCGTGTAAAAAAATTTCCATAAAAAAATTCAGCAACTTTATTGTCCCTTGCATGATTCATAGCCCTAACCTCAACCCATGTGGTTACATAGTCAATGCAAAATAGAATATAAGACTTGTCATTGGATGGGGTATCAATGAGACCCATAAAATTAAGACTGTTGGAATTATCTTGGAATGATGTACTGAGAGGGGAGGGTGAATCAGTACCTCTAAAAATTGTCTTGGTTAGTCCATTAACCCTTAATCATCAGTTTGTAAATTATCTTATCTAACTGTTCATCTTTCTTTTTGTATATGCAATCATATCATAAGTTCTTTAATATGTAACCATTCAAGAAACATTCATGAAAATAGATAACACATGACACAAGATATGATATCGCAGAAAACTCTTATTAGGAAGTAAAAACTGCGGTGGGGATTGTTACCCACAAGACTTCACTATCTGTAGATAAGAAGGGGCCGGTTAAGGCTTACAATTGGTCACTTCTGATGACCTACCCTGTTAGGAGTATTACAGTGGAGACCTATTAAGATCTACTTCGTTTGAAGCTTTAGCAACACTAGTAAGAGATTTGTAAAGAATTGTTAAGTCCACCTTTTTACAAAAGGATTTTAGATGTGATGCACTTGTTAGAATGCAACTATATAAGTCTTTGATCTGATGATGTATGCAATCTCTAATTGCGAATGACAGATCCAATAAAGCTTCCTATGTATGAGTAATCATCTTTCCATGATTGAATAATACCTTTGTTTTCTCGTCGGTAGCCTCTGTGTGTTCTTGACAACTGATATGATCTGTTTATGAACTTTGCATGAATTCTTCCTTCTGCTCCTTAGATGCTCTTCATGGCTATCAAAAATAATGAATTCATAACTCATAATTGATTTAACATCTATTTATACTAGATTTTAGCTCTATTCTTGATTCACGCTTTGCAAGTTAACTCTAGATCCAAGGTTTACAACTTGACCTTGATCTTTAGTTAAATATGTTTTGGATCCGTTAGGATGCTTTAAAATATTTACATAAAGCTTGCTTGACCCTCAAGTTATGATTTAAAACAAATTAAAACTCTATAAATAAAATTACAGTGCTCTATCTGACGTGTAAAACTCAGATCCACTATTTGTGGGTTCTCTAACTAACTGTCGATTCTGACAGTCGGTTTTCTTTGCCGTCGGTGTTCCTTTCTTAAACTGGTCGTCGGGTATGCCTTTTCTGATTCGTCAGTTTTGTTCTCAAAACTGTATCATCGGTGATGTCTTGTTCACTTCTTCGGTGCAACACTTGTCAGTGTTTGTCAGTCAATTTCATACTTCACATTTTCTCGTGACCTTTTGTTCTATCATGTATGCTTGTAGTCCGCCAGTAATGCTTGTATCGATGATCTTTGTCAATGTTTTTCACTAAGTGTACTAATGGCAAAATTAATGTCATCAATCTCCCCCTTTTACATTAGTATCAAAAATATGATATGTGCAACATACTGAATGTATTAGTATGTACACCTGTGTATACTCCTTCCTTAGTCATTTGAATGACTCCCCCTATGTATATGCCAGTAAGTGTAAGTATATATACATATCCTTATGTACTGATCTTTTTCCTTGTTTTGATATATTGTACATAGCTATCTTTTTACATATCTATTCCTCCTGTACATATAATATACATTTCCTTTCTATTCCTCCTTTTTTGATAATAAAGGCAAAGGTACTTACATCTTGTCAAAAGGTGGGAATGTGAGGACTTGATTTCCTCGATCATCTTTTCCCATTTTTCCTTCAGCATTTCTAGATCCATGTGCTCAAGTGATATCCTTACATGTATATCATAGATGTTTTCTACTACAGACATCTCTGGGGTTGCAATAAGGTTTCTTGCTTCAGAAATATGCTGTTGTAGAATAGTAAGATTAGGCAGAATGTGTGCCTATAGTTCTGTAATCTCACCTCTTATTTGTGTTTCAGCATCCCATATTTCTTGCCTTAGCCTATTAGCCTCAATGACCTTGTCATGATGCGCCTTGATACTATCTGCATTTGAGGTTAGGCTTTGTGCACTCGCTGTGACATTAGAATCTATCTCTGCTAATTTGTCAGTATTTTCTTTTCTAAACTTTTCAAGAGTGCACATCTTTTGAACTAAGGTAATTGCTTCAACAATCATTGGCTCTAATTTATCAGTTAGTTCAGAGAGCTTTACCTTGTTCAGTGCCACTTATTAGTTGATTTTATCAATTAACTTCTATTGATACTTCTTTTCTACTTGTTCTTCCATAGCTTGTTCTGCATCTATATTTTGGTCTATGAATGCGTGTGAATGTGAATGCTTCATGTCAAATTGATTCCTGTTGGGTCTCTCTCCAAATTGCTCTGAAATCGCTCTGCTCTACTCAAAAATCGCAGGTGTGAAAATGAGTTTACTCATCGGGATTTTATAACTTTTTGTGCCCTAAGTTGTCATTAATGCTTACCAACTCATTGGTATATAAGGACTGAGTTCATCAGTAGAGACATTCATAACATCTTTGGTGTTTGTGCAAAGCGTCAGGGTAGCTAGTAGCTTTGGTGACTTCACCGATGATTGTCGGTAAAGTTGCGAAGACAACTTTTGTTGACTCAAGGTTCACCGATGTTCGCTGGTTTATACTTAGTTTGTGTAATGACTGATACATTTCAGTAAGTAGTGCTAACTTTTCTGTGTGTGTTCACTGATGCAAATTGTGCCCAATAACCGATGGTTACTTTTCAATAGTTTAGAAAATAACAATATATTGCATCTTTATTCATGCTAATATTACAATATGAACTATGTGTAATGGAACTGATGTATATTGTAACTTGTCATAATGCAGTTCCATACTTACTTGTGCAATCTAGTTGGATGTAGTGATGTCACCAGATCCATTAGATGGGGTGTCACCATTTGCATTGCTTATTCCAGCACCTTCAGTGTTTGTGGATTTTACCCACATCTTGTTTCTCATTCTCTTGATGTCATCAATGGTATTTCCATTGGGATGTGTACTTGTGTCTGTCAGTTGGTCTTTGCGATATTTTATCACGTGTCCAACCTTGTGACAATGCAAACATGCCATACCTAGATTGGTCCAACCTCTTAACCTTCTGGTCCACTTTCTCATACAGTTGGCAGCAATATGACCATACCTTCCACATGCTGTGCAGTTTACCCATGTGTTATAGTCCTAAACATATGAGTTACCTACTCTTGTTGGTTTGTAGCTATTATCAGTTTCTTTTGGTGTCCATGCCTTGTTGTTCTTTTTCTAGCATTCCTTATATGTATGCTCATTCATCTTGCAGTTAGGACAATACTTGTTCATATAGGTTTTTCTCTTTGGATTTGTCACTTTGGATCTGCACTCATGTGCCTTGTGTCATTTCTTTTGACATTTATAGAAATTACCAATAAAAGTAGATTGAGCTTGAGAAATACCTTTCATTTTGCTTCTGCAAATGTTTGAGGTGTGGCTAGGTTTTCCACAATGATCGCATGACAACTTCTTGGATCTTGGGGTTGTGAAGGAATTCCTTTGATCTGGTTGATTAGAAGATTCACCATTCTCATTGTACCCTAATCCTGTGTAGTTGTTGACTCTTCTCTGTCCATCAAGAAAATCATCCATCCTTTTGTTGCTATCTTCAACCTTTTTGATCAATTCATTGTGTTTATTCTAGACTTTGATTTAATGCTTCAATTTTTCATTCTCTTCTCTTAGCTCACCAATGATCTATATTCTTTCAATGAGTTATGTATTTAATTTGTTTGCTTCTTGACTCATAAGAATGATCTGGTTGGTAACCTCATGGTGATGCTCAGTAAGTCTTTGAATCTCTGATTCTTTCTCTTGTAGCCTCTCTATTATTTTCCTCCTATCATCAATGGCTAGTGTTCTTTCATTTTCAGCTTTTCTTGCATCATTCATGACATCAATCATTTTCACCATTTGAGTTTCTTGACTAATTTGTAGCATCTTGATTTGATCTGTCAGATGTAGATTGACCTCTTGTAGACTTGTAATTTCCTCTACTGATGCGTCTGAAGCTTTGCTCGTTGATGATTCTGCTGTATCAAAGTAATCTTGTATTTCTAAGTCTTTGTAGTCTTTTTCATTCAACCTGGTTGCCATAATCTTTCTTTCATCAAAAATTTTTCTTAACTTGATTCTTGCCTCTTTATACTACTCATAGTTTATCTGCATCTATAGATGCTCATTCTCAATAGTCATATCCAGTCTGTCTTTTCCATTGCTCTGATATTTTCTCTTAAGTCTTTAAGCTTTTCAAGAAAGAGACTTAGCTTTGATACCAATTGTTGGAATTATATTGGAATGATGTACTGAGAGGGGAGGGGTGAAACAATACCTCTAAATTTTTTCTTGGTTAGCCCTTTAACCCTTAATCATTAGTTTGTAAATTATCTTATCTAACTGTTCATCTTTCTTTTTGTATATGCAATCATATCATAAGTTCTTTAATATGTAACCATTCAAGAAATATTCGTGAAAATAGATAACACATGACACAAGATATGATATTGCAAAAAGCTCCTATTAGGAAGTAAAAATTGCGGTGGGGATTGTTACCCACAAGACTTCACTATCTACAGATAAGAAGGGGCCAGTTAAGGCTTACAATTGGTCACTTCTAATGACCTACCCTGTTAGGAGTATTACAGTGGAGACATGTTAAGATCTACTTCATTTGAAGCTTTAGCAACACTGTTAAGAGATTTGTAAAGAATGGTTAAGTCCACCTTCTACAAAAGGATTTTAGATGTGATGCACTTGTTAGAATGCAACTACATAAGTCTTTGATCTAATGATGTATGCAATCTCTAATTGCTGATGACAGATCCAATAAAGCTTCCTATGTATGAGTAATCATCTTTCCATGATTGAATAAT
Organism: Thuja plicata; assembly: GCA_018584345.1. Classification (NCBI taxonomy): domain Eukaryota; kingdom Viridiplantae; phylum Streptophyta; class Pinopsida; order Cupressales; family Cupressaceae; genus Thuja; species Thuja plicata. Next base: position 1,034,251 of record MU225309.1, read on the forward strand.
ACCTTTGTCTGCTCGTCGGTAGCCTCTGTGTGTTCTTGACAACTAATATGATCTGTTTATGAACTTTGCATGAATTCCGCCTTCTGCTCCTTAGATGCTCTTCGCGGCTATCAACTGTACGCCACTCCTTCGATCGTGATTCATGGTTCCCAAGCTTTACAAAGGCAAGGGTCAGTACCAAAGGTTTCACAATTGATACAAACCAAGTACACAAATAATACTAAAACGAATAAAAATGAAACGTAATCAATAAAATGTACGAGCAAGAGAAAGGAAAATAAATAAATGCAAACCCCACGATGCTTGAAGCTTCTATTGTTTCTCTCTACTTCTTCTGAAATTCTATTATTGATGCTCAGTATTGGTGGGGTAGCGTCTATGACTTGAGAAGTGTCGAGAATTTGCTAATTGAAACGGATGTCTGATCGCAAGATGGCTTGAATGCTAGAACCAAACTGATAGTGTAATGGCGCATGAGAGCTTGAAATCCTGGATCCTTCAAATGGTTATGAAGGGTTTATTATATAGGATTTGGTGATGATATGAACGGTTGAGATCAATCCCAGAGATAGGGAGATGAATGGTTGAGATTAAAAGAAACTGAAGAAGCCATCAGTAAACTCCACCTCTTCGTTTGGTAAAGAGGAGATAGAGTTTGGTTGACTGAAGAGCTAATTATGAGTTACCTTTTTGAACTGAAGAGGTAGGTGAAGTTACCCATGTGGATTGGAGAGATGGGTGGAATAACCCATGTGATCTGATTGGAGTTATCTCTTTGAAGATAAATGAATATTTAAATCATTTATTTAATTATTGTTTTCAACATGTGAGATAATTGAATTCTTTTTGATTAAGAATTGCTTTATTTGATGAAATTAAATTAATTTAATTGAAATTAATTTAATGGGAAGAATTTAATTAGTAAGTTTAAATATTTAAATTTAAACTATAGGAAATTGAGTTTAATTAATTAATGGTAATTAATCAATTAAAGCTAATTAATCAATTAAAGCTAATTATTTAAATAAAATTAATTATTTGAGCATGATCTCACAGCGCAACGGTGTTTGTGAGCCCCTGTTGATAGGGGAGGTCAGGGTTCGAAACTCATGCAATACCCAACGTGCACTTTGGAGGTTTATTGGAGCTGACGCAGCCCTTGACCGGAGGAGACAGAATTGTCACATGGACGGACGACTATGCGGGGCCCGCAATGTGGATGATGGTGCCCGAGTGGTGTCTGGTGGAGGAACTGGTGTAACAGATTGAAGCATGGGAGTCGTGGGGTAGAGGAGATCAAAGATATTTTGCCCGCTGCTACTGACAGTGTCCTCGGGAGTCATAAGGTGGTGTTGCACGACGATGGGAGATATAAGGTGTCGACTGGCTGATGCATCTGGGGGATAGTCTACGCTGAGTGGAGGGATAAGGTGGGCGCAGACAAATATGGAGAGATAATGTGTCACGCATGGGAGATATAAAGGAGGGCGCTGGGAGATATAAGGATTTGGAGTGATAAGGGGTCGTTCTGCTTAGTGGAGTGATAAGGGGTCGCAGACGTGGGAGACATAAGGTGCTCGGGAGGTATAAAATCTGCATGAGACAGATCAGAAAGGTGTTTAGGCCTCAGACTTAGATTGTAATTGTTAGAGTATTATTACTCTATTAGCTTAAGCTTCTCTTAGGTGCGTTATTAATTAACTCCTAATTAATAATGCACAACCTAGTATTTCCCTTTTAGGGTTTCGTTCACCTTATAAGGTTGAACTTTGTATTTGCTCTTCAGTAATTCAGTTGTAATTTTTGCTCTCACTCTTTGAGCAACCTCTGTGTTATGCTTTTTCGTTTTCGTACTTCATCTTTGTATTAGGTCATTTGCATGCAGGTGTATTCGGGTTCTGTGAATCTGATCTTTCATCAGTTTCTACATGGTATCAGAGCCGCCCTGTTGCTGCCTGATCGAAGGTCTTTGAAGCCACGATTCGAAGACGACAGCCACAGCTCTTTTTTGAGGTTTTCTGTTACTTTGAAGGAGGCACGAGCTTTTGGAGCAGATTAAGCAGAAACGGACTCCGCCATTGCGTCCAGAAGGCTCGGGAGAGTCGAAATCATATAAAACTCGACTATATTCGGCCTCCGTAAGCCAGGGAAAAATATCGAGCCTACGAGGGCCGTACGGCTCGAAAATCGAGAAAAAATTCTCGAAAAACGTGCAAAAACGCATGTTTTAGCCCTTTTTCGGGCGCAGACAGGCCGCGCAGCCAGCGCGCCGCCAGC
>MU225309.1:1062421-1074038 GCA_018584345.1 Thuja plicata
GGAGTTATCTCTTTGAAGATAAATGAATATTTAATTCATTTATTTAATTATTGTTTTCAACATGTGAGATAATTGAATTCTTTTTTATTAAGAATTGCTTTATTTGATGAAATTAAATTAATTTAATGGGAAGAATTTAATTAGTAAGTTTAAATATTTAAATTTAAACTATAGGAAATTGAGTTTAATTAATTAATTAATGGTAATTAATCAATTGAAGCTAATTATTTAATTAATTGTGGGAATTTGATTAGATGATTTGGGGAATGGATTTAGAAGAAAATAGATGATTAATTAATGATTAAAAAACCATTAATTAATAGATGAAAATTAGTGTTTTTAATGTGAAGTCGCAAGCCTGTCCATTTTAGGGTGTCTACATCAACAATAATGAATTCATAACTCATAATTGATTGAACATCTATTTATACTAGATTTTAGCTCTATTCTTGATTCATGCTTCGCAAGTTAACTCTAGATCCAAGGTTTACAACTTGACCTTGATCTTTAGTTAGATATGTTTCAGATCCGTTAGGATGCTTTAAAACATTTACATAAAGCTTGCTTGACCCTCAAGTTATGATTTTAAAAAAATTAAAACTCTATAAATATAATTAAAATGCTTTATCTGATGTGTAAAACTCAGATCCACTATTTGCGGGTTCTCCAACTGACTATTGCTTCTGACGGTCAGTTTTCTTTTCCATCGGTGTTCCTTTCTTGAACTGGTCATCGGGTATGCCTTTTTTGCTTCATTGGTTTTGTTCTCAAAACTGTATCGTCGGTGATGTCTTGTTCACTTCATCGGTGCAACACTTGTCAGTGTTTGTCGGTCAATTCCATACTTAGCATTTTCTCTTGACCTTTTGTTCTGTCGGGTATGCTTGTAGTCCGCTGGTTATGCTTGTACCGATTATCTTTGTGAATGTTTTTCACTAAGTGTACTAATGGACAAATTAATGTCATCAAAGACCCCATTTATCAAAATGGGTTATAACCACTTGAGTATGTAGAGGCATTTCATCTGATCTAGTTGGTCTGCCCATCCTTTAACACCTATCACATTTCCTTGTATACTTACTTGCATCCTTATGAAGTGTAGGCCAGTAATAACCTGTATTTAGGATTTGATGGTCATTTTTATTTGCTACAAAGTGTCCCCCATAGGGTTCATCTTGGAAAGCATGCAAAATATCATAGGTTTCATCTTCCCTCAAACATCTTCTCATGACATTATTTGGACCAGTATAGAATAAACAACCTGTTATCCATGAGAAGTGAAAAGTATTTTCAATGAGCACCCTTCTCTCTTTTGGAAAGAAATGTGGAGGAATATTTCCTACAATAAGATAATTATATATGTCTTCATACCATGGTGTGTGGACACTCCAAGAGAATAAATTCTCATCAAGGAATCAGTCATTAATGACTGGTGTGTCTTCTATTATTTTCAATCTAGATAGGAAATACGCTACAACATTTTCCCTTCTTAGCTTATCAACTATAGTGATATCAAACTCTTGCGTTAAGAGAAACCACCTTGCTAACCTCACTATAATCAATTGTTTGTTCATAAGATATTTGATTGCTGCATGATCTATATCAGCAAAAATCTGATACCTTGTGATATAATGTCTAAATTTGTTAAGAGCATAAATTATTGCTAGCATTTATTTTTCTATAATAGTGTAGTTAAACTCAACTCCTTGTAGATTCTTATTAATGAAGTAGATAACATGCTTTATAGCTCCCTTTTCTATCCTAAGAAAAATCCTATTGGATAATCATATGCATCAGTGTGAATGTGAAAAGGAAGTGCCCAATTAGGACCCTTAAGTACATGAGTTTAGATTAAGGCTATCTTCAAATCAAAAATTGTTTTATCACATTCTAATGTCCATTGAAACTCAAAATCTTTAGTTAAAAAGTAGTACAATGGTCCTGTCATTTTACTAAAATATTTTATGAAGTGTTTATAATACCCTGCATGACCTAGGAAGCTTCTGACATCTTTTTGTTTGATAAGAATGGAAATATTTGTGATCATCTCTATCTCAGATGGGTCAACTTAAATTCATTTCTGAGATATATAATTCCCAAGAACTACTCCTTCCTGGATCATCATAAATCATTTCTCACTATTCAAAGATAAATTATGGTCCTCACATCTTTGCAAAACCTTTCCCAAGTTGTCCAATGCTTGTTCAGAATTACTACCATAGGCAGTAAAATCATCCATTTAGATCGCCATAGAAGAATGTGTAATATATGAGTATATGTTGACAAATGATCTTTGAAAAGTTGCAAGAGCATTAAAGAGGCCAAATATAAGTACAAAATAGGCATAAGTCCCCCAAGGGCAAGTGAATTTTTTTTTCTCTTGATCTTTAGGTGCAATCTTTATCTTATTATAACCACTGACGCCATCTAGGAATGAAAAATATTGCTTCCACGCCAAAGAATCTAAGACTTGATCTATAAGGGAAGTGAGAAGTGGTCTTTCTTAGTTGCAATATTAAAATCCCTATAATCAACACAAAATATCCATTTTCCTCCCTTTTTAGGCACTATCACCAAAGGAGATACCCATTGGCTATCTAAAATAGGATAAATGAATCCTGCATCCAACAATTTCTATAGTTCTCCATTGACAATCTCTATTAATGTCAGATTAATTATTCTTTGTGGTTTCCTAATTATTCTATAGTCATCCTTAATGTAAACTATATAATTACAAAGCTTAGGATCTAGACCTTTCATGTCATGATAGTCCCATGAAAATAAATTTTGGTGTGACCTCAACAATTTTGTCAAAGATATATGTTTCCCTTGGTCAAGATTGTTGTTAATATTCAAACACTTCCCTGGTGAGACTTCCACTTGTGTAGTCAACTCAACCATGTATGCCTCACTTATGCATGGAATCTTAACTTCATGCAGTAAGAGTGTGTCAGGAATGTCTGATGTTGCAAGAAATTTAGGTGCATTAGAGGTTGGAAGAAGTGTCTGCAATGGACATGAAGAGAAGGATCCAAGAATAGTTGGTTCGTCGTCTACTTCATAATGTTTTTGAATAATCTAGGAAAGTATTCCATCATCTCCTTTAATTTGCATGAAAGGATTTGTTTATAGCATCATAAGCTATGATATGGAACTAACTTCTTTTGCTTCCTCCCCTATGCTTGGCTAGATGGGTTGTTCTAACTTGGAGTAGGGTTGAGCAGGAGGATAGAGAACAAGTGTCTTAGTACTAATCCCATCAAAGATAGTCAAGTCCCCTTACTTGCATCTTATGTAGGCATTCGTTGTGGCTAACCATGGCCTTCGTAGAATAATAAGATACCCTTCTAGCGTAGCCTTGGGAGAGAGAATCACAAAATCTGCTAAATATTCCTAGGATTTCAAGGTAACAACAAGGTCTTTCACCATCCCATCTAGTTTTTATTAGAATTGTCATCTAGTTGCAGGATAGTAGGAGTCGGTCATAAATTAGTAATGTATAAATGTTGCATGATATCATTTTTCATCACATTAATAGTTGCTCCTAAGTCTATGCAGGCATTTTTTACTTGAACTCCATTTATAATTACCCTAACTACAAGGCTACCTGGATCAAAAACTTTGGGACAATCATTTTCCCTAGCATAATGTCTACCAATTGTCCTACTACATGCATTGCTTGTGGGTCTTTCTCTTTCCTACCTGAATTTTTAAGTCAAGCATCCCTAATTTATTTGTCTTATATTAACACATCCTTTATAGCTTGAAACAAAGGTACCTTGACACACACAAGCTTTAGCTAATCTAAGAGGTCAAAGGTCGGTTCTTCATTTGGATTTGCTACTTCTAACCTTTAAGGAAATGGGGGCTCTAGATCATGATTTTGAATTGGTTTAGTATTCTTTATTTGACCTTGTTTCATAGTTGTATTATGAAAAGTAATGTGCTCTTCTTCTACAGGTAGCTCAGTTATAATAGGAGAAGAAGGTGTTGGCAAGTTGTTTCCTAAACGTAGGTGTATGTCACTTATGTTCAAAGCATATGTAGGGTATTGGGTAGGATTTGTAGAATAGACTGGCTACTATTGTGGCTTATTATTGGGATTAGGTATAGGATGAGCTAGTAACTGAGTAGGCCTAAGTGCATTAGCATTTGGATCAGCATGTTACATTATTGCTGGATGTTGAGGCTGTGGAGGTGGCTACAAGTAACTAGTTGTCTGGTTTGACCACTATTGGCCTCCTCTGCATTGAGGTGTTGGTTGCCAATTTCCTTGGGGTGGTTTCTAGTTTCCCTAAGGTTGCTACCAATTTCCTTGAGGTTGTTTCCACCGAGATGGAGAATTTTGATAATTTGGCCAAGTGTTTTTAGGTTTGTTCCAAGATTGAGGTGTGTAGTTCCAAAAATTTGGTGGGTATGAGGGTTTCCAATGATTACAAAATGCATAAGAATTAAAATAAGGTCCACTAAAAGATAAAAGATCTAGAGGCATACCTTGTCTTGGAGCTCATGGCCTTCTTTGTGCAACGTAGAAAATATTATAGCTTCATCAGGTAGCTTACGGGTTTGGTTCTCAAAGTTTGGATAATTAGGAAGGAATATTCTAAAATCATCATTTCTCCTACCCCTATGCATGTAGTTCTTTACTCAACTTCCAATATGCTCATTTAACAAACTAAAAATAGTGATGGAACTTATGATCAACTAAGTCTAGGCAAGATTAAACCTCTTGAACAAAATACAATAATTAAAATTCTATGACTTCAATAAGTTCTCAGTTTCACACCATCCCTGACAACAACGCCAAAAATGTTGGACTTCACTAATGGTTCAATAACTAGGTCTAAAAACCATTACTTCGGGGTTGAACATATGTATTAGGCAGCTATCTCCTTCATTATGAAGACTCATTTCTATGTCAATCTAGGGACATGAAACTTGAAATGGTGCAAACATTGTATATGCACTAATAAGTAATTAAAGTCATACTAACCTAATGCTTGAAAGGAAACAATTGCTAAAAAGTAACATTCTAGAAATGGAAACAACATAAACACTAAATATGCATCAACATCTAATCTTAATGGGACAACTAATAAAAGCACAGTCTTTAGCAAATAGATAAGGAAGTACTATCTTCTTCCTTGGCTGCAGGAACAATCACAAAATTAAATTCTAGTGACTACAAGAGCAGACAACTATCTGGACTGAGTTTAACTATTAAATAGAAAATTACATATTGAAAAAATGGATGGAATCCTCCACAAGTGCCCCCCCCCTTAAGTGATTCTCCCAGAACTTAACTCAGATATAAGAGATTAAAGAAATATTTCATTCATTATAGTATGTTACAACTTAACAAAAAATAGAAATGTATTCTTTTAAAATGGTAAACAAAAACAAGATTACAACATCCAGAAGTTCTCCCCTTGCAATGGAATAACTAAGTATTATTTATAGAAGGAAAACTTAACTACCTCTAAATACTTATTTGGTCCACTCCCAACAAGCTAGGAGGACATGACTTTATTAAAAACATGAAAGATGGAAGGAAGTTGTGCATGGACAAGAATTTATCAACTCAATCCTACTACAAAGAAGATCTAGCACAACAACCCTTCCTAAATTTACTCAACTAATAGACATGAGCATTAAAGGGAGAGTTGTCACTTCTATAATAGCTAGAAGTCTTTAATCATTTGAATTCTTCAGTACCCTGTCTCATTTTGACTTCATCGGCGATTGAGCAGCTGGAAGGAGTTTCTTCCTATTTCTACGCTTCAATTATAATTGCATCATAATGTTAGCATGTACAAAACATTTGCATATTCATGATTACTTTAGAATAACATGTATTCAATTGCATGCAACACACACACACACACACACACACACACACACACAAGGTCCCAAGGATAATTTTATGTCCCGTGCTCAACAAGTTTTAAGGAAACATCATATAAAGTATCATAAAACATGTCCAAAACCCTTAACAACAGTTGTAGAAATATAAAAAAAAATGTAGTGAAAATAAGCCATAAATTGAGCTCATCAATGATATATTGCTCTTGAGACCATGATATGTTCACTTGGAGCATGTGACCTCCAAGGAGGCTATAGTTAAATCATGATGTTATGGTGGGTTCCTAATTTAGCTAATTGGAGCCTTTATAGTGGTCTAGTGAGTTTCTATTGTATCGAGTACATGGTTATGTGCTTAAGGGATTCAAGATGAGAGTGCAATGATGAATTTGAAGTTTGGCATATATTAATTGACTATCGATGATCATTAATATAAGGAAACTTAGGTGAAGTTGTAGCTCTCTTTAGATGAAAGATGTGTTGTTGAGATGATTACTCTTGATAGGTTTGTATCACTAAGAGATAACATTCTTGGGGCCACTTTATGCGTTGTATTGTAACATTGGGATTATATTTAACATGTACATCACATTGGCATACAATATTATATTTATTTAATATTATGGAGACTAATGTGATATAGTGAAAACCTAGTATCCAATATTAAATTTGGTTCCAATGGTTTGTAATCCCATGATAATTTCAGATGGTTTTATGTAGTACCATTTGGTAGTTTTATGGGAGCTCTTCTCTATAAAAGCAACCACAAGGGTGGTAGTTTAAGGTTGGCTAGTTAGTTGATCTGGCTAAGGTGTTGAGAGCTTCTCTTGTTTAATGTTTGTGAATATTTAAAGTGTGTGGGGGATGTGTGGTTACATTCTTATTCACATGGAGTGTTTGTATAGGGCTTATGATTCAGAGGTGGTCATAGATGTATTGTAATGTTGTATTATTGAATAATATGTGGTGGGTGGATGCTTTTGGATGCTAGGAATTTCCCTCATGATGGTTTTCTTCGAGTATATCTTGTGCCATCTTTGATGTGTAGGTTGTCTATTCTTTTGCATATGGATTACCAATACTTATTTTCATGACTCACTTATGAGTTATGTGGAAATTGTCACTATGTGGTAGCATTATTTTCAACATTTGGTATCAGATCCAAGGTCATGGTTATATAACTCTGTGTTAATGTTGAATCTATGGCTTGTATGATAGAATAAATATATAGAAAGATACAAGTTTTTTTTGCAATTTGTTCTTTTCAGATTTGGGTTTTTACAGTTGTAGATTTTTGAACCTTTTGTAGATTTGGGTTTATGATTTTTTTGGAAAAGTCTAGTTTCTTCGGGATGTTCATAATGAGGGTTTGGGGGTTTGAAGGGGGGGATTTTACAAATGAATCCTTGGGCAAAAATGACCTCACTATTAGTTTCAGAGAGCCCAAGAGATGATTTTTGATATAAAATTTGACCTATTTAGGAGAAGTCAAAAAAATTGCAAAAATAATTTGTCCCCTGATTAGTTGTACAAATGTACTACTGTAGGACTTTCAAAGAGTCAATTATATTTTTTTTTTGCATTTTAAAATTCATCAACTTTTTGTAAAATTATTTGAAGAAAATAATAATAATTTCTTTTTGGGGTGGGAGGGGGGAGGCACCCCTTGAACCCCTAGTCCTTGTCGCAATGCTGACACTGTCAATGTTAACAAAGTTGTATGCTTTTGCAGTACCAACATTGCCCACCGTCTGTACCATGGATTGGGTAGGGATCAATAAGACAACAATCCCTCAGTTCTCAGGCTCTGATGTTGTGGGGTACTCTTGGGGGTAAAACTTTAAAAAAATATATTAAATTAAATTTTCTCCACTATTGAATTTTTTAAAAACAAAAATGTTGCACAGTGTTAGTATCAACTAGATTTAATTTCCAATCAAGTCCAAGAGGTGAAGTGTTACCCTTGGGAGTCCCCCATGAGACTAAATCCAAAGGGACTATTCTTTTTGGTCCCTACCTAGTTGTTGATTTGTGGTGACTCATAAGGCAAGTACTGTACACTTTTATGCAATTCATGGGGTTGAATTTTTTTTTGGTTAACTCGTCAAACATTTTTGGGGTTGAATCGTCAAACATTTCCCTAGAATGACCCATCAAGCTGATGATATATAACTGATTGAATGTTTGAATATGTTAAATTGATCACCGAAATGCAGAAAGATAATGCAAGACATTAAATCAATTAATGGATCGTATTATCATTGATGCCAACTTGATATAATTAGATTAGTTATATACAAAGTGTCAAAGACTTTGGAGAATCAAAGAGATAAAGATTATGCTTTCAATAATGCATAATAGATCAACATTCACTAAGTGACTACAAACACCAACGGTTAGTGGAGCCCGATGGACAGAGAAACCTGAGAGCAAAGTCGCAGTGATGCTCAAGCAAGAAAACTGACAAGCATTACTGACGAGCAAAACTTCATAGTGATGCCCGACAGACAAACAACCCCGATGGATAGACAACACCGATGGAGATGCCCGAGGAGAACTAAAGTATTGACCGAAGCTATCAAAGATAAAACACCGAAAGGAACAGAAGTTTAGAAATGACAAAATACTTAGCTAGCAAAGCCAAAGATAGAGTTAACTAGTTGTTAACATTGTTTTCATCGACAAGTTAAAGCCAAAGATAAGTAAAAGATTTAAAGTTGTTTTATCCAGTTATCAAGGAGAAATCTACGGGATAAAACTTAAGTAAAGCTTTAAAGCGAGATTGGATAAGATTGCGGATCATGACAATAACAAGAAAATCAAGAAGTGAGAAACAGTGATATCATGTCTATAAAGAGACAATATAATTCATTATGAATTAGGGTAGTGAATAGAAAAGAAGGATGCTAGAAAGAATCTGATGAAGAACAACTTCATATAGTCCTGATCAATCAAGCTGAGGAAAGAGCTAAAGATTTTTGCGGACACTGAGCAACAAAGAAGAATAACATTACTGAGCAGAAAGAAGTGGAGCAAAGGTATTAAAAAGATACATTAATCAGAAATGTATTATGAGCTTACAATAGATCTAAAAATTTGCAAGTCTAAGTTGTATGTGTGAATAGATCATTTACTGTTTTAGTTTAACCATTGATTCAGAAAGTCTCTTAACCGAGTAGGACTTAACGATCCTTTCTATACTGAGATACATCCCAAGGAGTATCAAAAAGTTTGATCATAAAGATATCATAAGATGTAAGATACCATTTGACAAACTACACTGGGTTTGGTCATAGAAGGTAGCATAGAGATGCCCGATATCAAGTGACAAACTATTCTATTTAAATCCTCTAACAAGGTCACACCTAACAGTGTGTTTGTAACCTTTAACAAGGTTGGCTCTTCACCAAGCTCACTTTAAAAGAGTGAAAATTTTGGGTTACCAGTCCCAAGTGGTTTTTTCCTTAACAAGGTTTCCACATTAAAAATCCATGTTTCAATGTGTTTATGAGTTATTACTTTAGTGTTTTTCATTACACATAACTAATCTGGATTGATCGGTATACACTAAGCAATTTACTATTTTTCGGTAAATGAAAGACTGCTAATCGGTAAACAGTAAGAATAAGGTTTAACAGTGAACTCCGAGCAGTATTTATTTAATAAGATTGTTTGAAGGCATTCATCTTGTAGGACTGAAGATGACTAGAGGCTTAATATTGTGGTACTAAGTTTTTGGGTTGATTTATTAGAATATTTTTGAGGGCACTGATTCACCCCCCCTCTCAGTTACTCTAACAATTGGTATCAGAGATTGTGTGCTTAGAAAGGGAGTTTAACAGCTCAAGAAAAAGATCACAAGATGAACAAATGAGATGTGCCCAAGTTGAATAAAGACAACTTTGCATCATGGAAAAGAAGAATAAGACTCCACCTATTAGGTATTGGTAATGATGTTAATCAACACCTTGATACTAAATATGTATTTCCTACAATACTTCACACACTTGAGAAATTGAGATAAAAGCATGAGCATAATTGCATGATGATAGAGTTTGCTTCCTCACTCTCCGATGCTAAGTTTGAAGATGTCAAAACCTGCACCTCTGCAAAGCAAATGTGGGATAAATTGAAGTTGGTACATGGAGGAGATGCTAATGTACTAAGAGCCAAGGAAGAAACCCTAAGAGGGAGGTTTGATGACCTAAGGATGAAAGAAGGAGAAAATATCACTCAGTATAGCTGCAAAATCAAAGAGGTAGTCAATGTTATTTGAGGCGTTGGAGGTGTACTTGAAGAAGAGACACTGGTAAGTAATATCCTAAGAACCTTACTACATGTATATGCTATTAGAGTCTCTTCTATATAAGAAATGAGACCAGTTGCAAACAATAATGTTACTCTAGATAGTCTGATTTCATTTGAGATGAACAACTTTGATAATAGTGTCTTACCATCTATAGAATTTGCATTCAAATCTTCTTTGGAAATAATTAAGTCAAGTCATAGACACACTATGAGAAATGATAGTGAAAGTGATAATGAGGACCAAGAACCTGATGAGATTGAAGCACTAATGGCAAGAAGATTGCAGAGAGGCAAAGGTAGATACAAAGGTAAATTACCACTTGTATGTTTTAATTGTAAAGAGGTTGGACACTTTTTTGCAAGATGTCCTAACAGAAGAAAAGATGACAGAAGTAATGATAAAACATATGAAAAGAAGTTTGACCGAGGTGATAATAGAGATTACTGAAGCAACTGACAATCTAATAGAAGAGATACCCAAGACTACAAGGAAGAAGGAAAGAAAGCTTGTTACCTAGTTGAGAACAGAGCTGATGATACTGACATCGAATCTGATGAAGGCATTGAGATGGTATTTGTAGCCATGAAGGATGATTCAGACAAAGAAGAAGAAAGGTATGTAGAGACTGCACTCATATCTAAGGTTAGTAAGAATGATGTCTGGATTATAGATAGTGGCTTCACTCACCACATAACCGGTGATAAACAAAAGTTTGAAACTTTTGAATACTATAATGGTGGATCAGTAAGAATGGGTAATGACACACCTTGTCCAATTGAAGGTAAAGGAACCATAATGGTGAATAACCCGATCAAATGTGAAAATGCATACTAGGTAAAAGGACTGAATTATAATCTGTTAAGTGTTTCACAACTGAATAATACAGGTCACCGAGTAACATTTGAGAATAAAAAGGCAAAGATCTTCAATGAATCAAGAAGGTTGATCGAAACTGATGAACAGACAAAAGGTAACCTTTTCTATCTTGATGACATTAACACCGCTTGTTTAATGGCTAGAAATGAAGACATACAGTTGTGGCATAAGAGATTATGTCATGTGAATTTTGACAATATGAAAAAGACAAGCAATAAAAGAAAAGTAAGAGGCTTACCGAACATGTCAAAGCTCGAGCATATCATGTGCAAGAATTGTCAAAAAGGTAAGATGACAAAGTCTAGTTTCAAGAGTAAAGCCCATACATCTAATGTAATTCTATAATTAGTTCATATTGATTTATGTGGACCTATGAGGCCAAAGAGTTACTATGGTGATAGGTATTTCATTCTCTTTGTAGATGATTATTCTAGAATTATGATAGTTATGTTCTTAAAAGATAAATTAGAAGCATTCAAGATGTTTAAATGGTATAAGGCTATGGTAGAAAAACAAAGTGGTAAGGAATTGAAATGCTTAAGATCAGATAGAGGAGGGGAATTTATTTTA
>MU225309.1:1074088-1089139 GCA_018584345.1 Thuja plicata
TATAAGGCTATGGTAGAAAAACAAAGTGGTAAGGAATTGAAATGCTTAAGATCAGATAGAGGAGGGGAATTTATTTTAGATGAATTCACTAACTATTGCAATGAGCATGGAATTAAAAGACAGGTTTCTGCACCAAGAACACCACAACAAAATGGGATTGTTGAAAGGAGAAACATATCAATTGTTGATTGTGCAAGAACACTGATGATAGAGAAAAGCATAACTCAAACTTTCTAGAGGGAATCTCTTAGTACTGTTGTCTACACATTGAATAGAGTATAATTGAATAAGGACACAAAGAAGGCACCCTATGAGCTTTGGTATGGTTACACACCCAATGTAAGTTACTTTAGAATCTTTGGTAGTAAATGTTATATTTTGAAAGATGAAAGAAATGGAAAGCTTGACTCCAAAAGTGATGAAGGTATCTTTCTAGGGTATTCCACCAAAAGCAAGGCTTATAAATGTCTTAACAAGTCCTCTAACAAGATCAATGTTAGTGCAAATGTAAGAATAGATGAATTTGCAGAGATGAATGATAAGGAAAGTAGAAAAGAACTAGAAGACTACAATATGTTTGTTTATACTAAAGAACCTGACACTCTACCTGAGCAACAATGTATCACTCCCGGGCAACAAAACATTACACCCAAGCATTAGGATGCAATTACCAAAAATCAAGAAAATACTCAAAATGATGTACCGAGTGATGGAGATCAAAATGAAGGACACAATGATGATCAGAATAATGGACAAAGAGCTTAACCGAAACTTTCCAATTATGTCAGAAGACATCATCCATAGAATCAAATCATAGGAGACAAGAAGGTTGGAATGAGAACAAGAAGTAAGTCACTAAACACTAGATGTTTACTTTGTGATTTTGAGCCTAAATATGTTAATACTGCACTTGAGAATGAAGAATGGGTCAGTGTTATGAATGAAGAAATAGAACAGATTGAGAATAACAATACATGGACACTAGTACCAAGGCCTGATGACAAGAATGTCATCGGTACCAAATGGATATTCATAAATAAGCTGAATGAGAATGGAGAAGTCACGAGGAATAAAGGAAGATTAGTATGCAAGGGGTATGCACAAGAGGAAGGTATTGATTATGGTGAAACCTTTGCACCCGTTGCTAGACTATAAGGAGTAAGATTTCTTCTTTCTTGTGTTGCATTCAAAGGATTCAAGGTATACCAGATAGATGTCAAATTTACATTCCTAAATGGAATACTGGAAGAAGAGGTATACGTTGAACAACCAGAAGGGTTTATTGATCCAGACAAGATAAAAATGGTATGTAGACTACATAAAGCCTTGTATGGATTAAAACAAGAACCTAGAGCCTGGTATGAAAGAATTCACTCCTATCATTAGCATTGAATTTGTAAGAACAAGTGAAAATATCAATCTATACTTAAAAGAAGATACCAATGGTAATATTCTGATTGCTGAAATATTTGTTGATGATATCATTTTTGGGGGAAATGAAATGTTATGTAAATCCTTTGCTAATAAAATGAGCAAAGAGTTTGAAATATCTATGTTTGGGGAGATCAAATTATTTCTTGGTCTACAAATTCTTCAACAACATGCAAGTGTATATATCACTCAGTCCAAATACATCAAGGAAGTGTTGAAGATATTCAAGATGGAAGATTCCAAACCAGTTGGGACACCTATGGCAACCAGATGTAAGCTGACAAAGGTAGACAAATCAAATGAGGTAAATCAGACCTTGTATAGATCAATGATTGGAAAACTAATGTATGTTGTTCATACCATCCTAGATATAGCACATGCAGTTGGAATAGTTGAAATATTCTCTACTAATCCCAAAGAATCACATATGACTGTTGTCAAGAGAATTCTGAGATATCTAAAGAACACCAAGGACTATGGCTTATGGTATAAAAGAGAAGGAAAATTTGAACTTCAAGTCTATACAGATGTTGATTGGGCTGGAAACATAGATGACCGAAAGAGCACAACTGGAGGAGCATTCTTCATGGGTGACAGACTTGTCGCATGGATCAACAAGAAGCAAGGATTCATCTCACAATCTACTACAGAAGAAGAATATGTGGTTGCTGTTGCAAATTGCTATAATATTGCATGGATCAAATAGTTGCTGGAAGGTATGAGTATGAAGATTCTTGAACCATTGATTATCTATTGTGATAATACCAGTGCAATAAACATATCAAAGAATCCAGTCATGCATGCTAAGACTAAGCATATAGAAATAAAGTATCATTTCTTAAGGGAACAAGTGCAAGCAAAAGAAGTGATACTGGAATATGTTTAATCCAAGGAACAATTAGCTGATATATTTACCAAGCCATTGTCAAAATATATATTTGAGTACCTGAGACAAAGACTAGGGGTCCGACCCTTGTCTATCAGTCAGTAAGCTGACTAGGAGGCTGCATTAGCCTATACACAAATTAGAAGATCATTCATGTTGATGCAAGCACAAAGATGGAAAGAAAAGATACATTTGTACATAATAAGGTACATATATACATCGAACACCAGAGTCACGGTATTGCTGGTGGATAGGGAATTTCAAGGAGTATATTATAAAAAGGGATTGAAGATGATATGGAAGAATGATTTGTCATTGTTGTCAAAGGGAGAGATTATCGCATTATCAGGGAGAGATTATATCATTATCCATAGGGAGGGAATATCTAGAATATCCAAAGGGAGAGATTACATATGAAATATCCATCAAAGGGAGAGAAGTAACAAAAGGGATAGAATACATACAAAGGGAGAGATTGTTGTCAAAGGAAAAAGAGATTATCAAGGAGAGGAACAGTCAAGGCATAGCACATTTAAGGAACAAAGACATAAGTTGTTACATCTATCCAGTAAAGGGATTGAAGATTGAAGATGACACTCTACAAGAAACAAATCTAAGCTATATGAGCTTACCGAGAGCCAGACATTTGTATTAGTTATAGAACAAAAAGATTTGAGAGATATGGGTGAAATACACTTGATATATTTCATATCATATTAGTAATAATATAGTGTCATAATGTAGTGTGTTTCCATCAATGCCAAAGGGAGAGATTGATGACATATAACTGATTGAATGTTTGAAGATGTTAAGTTGATCACCGAAATGCAGAATGATAATGCAAGACATTAAATCAATTAATGGATTGTATTGTCATTGATGTCAACTTGATATAATCTGATCGGTTATATATAAAGTGTCAGACTTCAGAGAATCAAAGAGATAAATATTATGCTCTTGGTAATGCATAATAGATCAAAATTCACTAAGTGACTACAAACACCGATGGTTAGTGGAACCCGACAGATAGAGAAACCCGAGAGCAAAGTCACAGTGATGCCCGAGCAAGAAAACTGACAAGCATTACCAACGAGTAGAATCAAAAGCATTATCGATGAGAAGAACTTCACAGGGATACCCGATAGAAAGAAAATCCCGACAGACAGACAACATCGACGAAGATGCCCGAGGAGAACTGAAGTGTTGACTGAAGCTATCAAAGAGTTAAAACACCAAAAGGAACTAAAGTTTAGAAACAACAAAATACTTAGCTGACAAAGCTAAAGATAGAGTTAAGTGGTTGTTAACATTGTTTTCATCGACAAGTTAAAGCCAGAGATAAGTAAAATATTTAAAGTTGTTTTATCCAATTGTCAAGGAGAAACCTACGGGATAAAACTTAAGTAAAGTTTTAAAGCAAGATTGGATAATATTGCGGATCACGCCAAGAACAAGAAAATTAAGAAGTGAGAAATGATGATATCATGTCTATAAAGAGACAATCTAATTCATTATGAATTAGGGGAGTGAATAGAAAAGAAGGATGCTAGAAAGAAACTAATGAAGAACAACTTCATACAGTCCTGATCAATCAAGCTGAGGAAAGAGCTAAAGATTTATGAGGACACCAAGCAACAGATAAGAACAACATCACCAAGCATAAAGAAGTGGAGAAGAGGTATTGAAAAGATACATTGATCATAAAGGTATTATGAGCTTAGAATAGATCTGAAAATCTACAAATCTAAGTTGTATGTGTGAACATATCATTTATTGTTTCAGTTTAACCATTGATTCAAAAATTCTCTTAACTGAGCAGGACTTAACAATCCTTTCTATATTGAGATACATCCCAAGGACTATCAAAAAGTTTGATCACGAAGATAGCATATTATGCCAGATACCATTTGACAAACTACACTGGGTTTGGTCATAGAAGGTAGCATAGAGATGCCCAATATCAAGTGAAAAACTGTTCTTTTTAAATCCTATAACAAGGTCACACCTAACAATGTGTTTGTAACCTTTAACAAGGTTGGATCTTCACCGAGCTCACTTCAGAAGAGTGAAAATTTTGGGTTACCAGTCCCAAGTGGTTTTTCCCTTAACAAGGTTTCCATGTTAAAAATCCATGTGTCAATGTGTTTATGAGTCATTACTTTAGTGTTTTGCATTACACATAACTAATCTGGATTGATCGGTATACACTAAGCAATTTACTATTTTTCAGTAAATGAAAGACTGCTAATCGGTAAACAGTAAGAATAAGGTTTAACAGTGAACTCTGAGCAGTAGTTATTTAATAAGATTGTTTGAAGGCATTCATCTTGTAGGACTGAAGATAACTAGAGGCTTAATAATGGTACTAAGTTTTTGGGTTGATTTATTGAAATATTTTTGAGGCCACTGATTCATCCCCCCTCTCAATTATTCTAACACAAGCAAATTTTAGGGTTAGGGTTTTTCTATAAGAAAAACAATGTTAGGGTTATGGATTGTTAGACCAAAGATGTATTGTAGCATTTGCAATGATATTGACCAGTAAGGGATCACTGGTTGTAATCAATTGAAATTAAAGGATAATAATATTGGACTCTCTATTTGGTGGACGTAGCCCAAAATTGGGTGAACCACGTTAAATCCATGTCTTCTTTCTCTACTTATGAGTGCTTTATTCCTTTGCATTGTTGGATATATTTGCATGTATTTGTTAGATTTCTATCTTCTAATCCTAACACTAGTCTTTGGTACCCGAAGGTGGGAAATGTCAGCACTGCAAGACCATTCATCTCTATTAGCATCTACACTATCGATACTATGACAAGAACTAGGGATTCGATGGGCGCCTCCCCCTATCATCCCCCAAAAAATATTATTATTTTCTTCAAATAATTTTGCAAAAAGTTGATGGCTTTTAAAATGCAAAAAAAAATAATATTTTTTTTATAATAATAATCTCTCTACAAGTCGTACGGTTGTACGTATTTGCAACTAAGAAAGGGGCCTTTTTTCCTTCCATAGGGCATAATTTGGGCACATGATGTTTGATTTTTGACTTCTTATAGTTTTAGGAAAGGTAATTTAGATAAATATGATGTAATGTGGTTGATTTTTCCATATTTTGTTGTTTTGATAGTGAAATTCTTCCTAGAAGCCAAATTTTCCTTTTTGAATTTGTGAGGTCATAACTTGTACAAATGGAGTTGGATTATGGACTTTGGGTAGTCAATAAAAAGCTTGTTCAAACAACTACACAATGCATCAAGTTTGGAGTTATTTTGGCATGATTTATTTTTTTTTACTCTAATCTAAGTTGTTTATGGGTTTTTTTTTACTATGATAATTTTATGAGTTTATATGATGAGTTAAATATTGAAGATTTGAAGCTTGTGTCATTACATAGTCAGTTATGTATATCACATTACTCCCATGTTGACCTGGTTATTAGTATTTTTTTTGTTTCACATGTTGTATTGTTGGGTCTACAAGTTGTGCAATGTTGAAAGCAGTTTATACTTGCAGGTTGCATATATAGCTTTTATTAGAGTTGATGAAAACTCAACCCTACAACTCTCAAGAATCACCTGCATGCAAACCTGACACAAAAAGAGAGAAGCAAAAGATATGGAGGCCAAAAATAAGGAAACATATTATGCAAACAATAGAGAGAAAACCCTCAATACAATAGAATCCTCAGATAATTCATTGAGTTGGTAATAATTACAAAGAGATCAAACCTTATAAAGGTGATCTAAACCCTAAAAGGGAGAAACCTAGGTTGCATGATAATAATTAATAAAAGAATCAATTATTACATGCCTAAAGTTTATCTTAAGTAAAATAGAGATAATACGTGACTTAATAATTAAATCAAAATGATTTAATTAATAAATGAATTAACTTATTACTTTAACACCCCCCTTAAGATAAACTTGGGGAAAAGCTAAAAACCTAGAAACAACTACTGAAAGAAGGAAATGGGTCCCGAAAACATGGCCTGATCAGGTACCCATGTACAAGAAATCCCTATAAAGAGGAGAAAAGGAGAAAAACTAGAGGGAAAAACTCCTCTCCGAAAAGAGATGAAGCCTATTGAAGGACTAAAGAATCTTCCAAACTAGAGAATGTCTGAGAAAATAGGAACAAAGGATGAACATGAAGAACACCACTGAAGCATGAAGATGCAAACATTGTCAAAGAATAACTGCTGGAACCTCCACTCTAATAGAACATGATCAGGTAGAGTATACTGTAATCTGCATGAGTGCCCTCAAATGACACTACTCAAATCAACATGGCAAAAAAAGGCAAACATCGAAACTTGAAGATACAAATGAAAAAAAAACACAAAAGTCTGAAGAGATGATCAAAAGATGGAAGGATGCCTCCAAAATAGGAATGAAAGAGTGTCCATGTGGTAAATGATCCATCTCACCAAAATGCATAGGTACCCAGCCACTACATCTGCTTAGTACATAGGAACAAATACTGAATACATAGTTCACTCCATCGAACCAAGGAAGCATTAGAACCAACAGGAGATATCCCCCATAATTCTAAGAAGGAAGAGGCATGACAGGTACACTGAAACAAACTGCCAAGAATAACTGCATGTCGAAGAACCAGGAACATGGAAAGTGCAGAAGAAAGTACAAACATATATACAAGATGGTATCATGGAAGGATCACTCTCTTGACACACATCATAAGGCTAATGTTGTGGAAGGAATACACACTTGAAAAAGGTAGATCAAACCCCCCATGACACTTTATAATGTAGTGCGAGTACAAACAGGCACAAAATGTGCAAGATCCTAAGCATGCAACATATGACACTTTATATCAGTGTATTTGCAAAAAAGAAATATTACATGAATAGATGTCTACAATGCTCAGGAATGACAAAAAGCTATAAGAACATGAGTAACTGCTAAAAAGGAGTCATCCCATGCAATGCAAACAATCCTAGGACCTAAAATATCCAAGACAATCACCATATTGCAAAAAGGTAAAAAGCTGAATAAAATGTACTTGGAGTGAATTCTAGAAATGAGAGCCATACCATGGTAAAGAGCACATAACCAAATTTCCAACTCTATGCGGAAGTTAGAAAATAAATCCTAGATGAGTAAGATATAGCTCCCGGAGTGAAAAAAGGAACCCTTACTTTGACTATAAAAATAGCTGCAAGATGACAAACTCAAGAAACCAAACCTCCAAAAAGGGATCAGGCTCAGAACCAAATTTTGGACAATATCTTGTTTGCCCAAAAATGATATCGTATGCTTAAGTTACGAGCAAAAAATTGAAGACTGCTCTCCAAAACAAGAAGAGTCCCATGAAATATCAGTTAAAGTTGGTGAAGCTTGACTGAATATGGCGATGCCACTAAATATGGTGGGACTGCCAAATTTTTGGCCAAAATTGGTGGAGGTACCAAAAAAATAAAATTTAAAAAATAAATAAATAAATAATTTTTTTCACAGCCTCGAAAAATATGCCCAGAAAAAGGGTCGTACATCAATTTTTTTGGGGCCTCATAATGCAACTATGTCCAAATTAGACGTGCCTTATTAGAAAATAGGGTTTTTTGGGACTTTTGAGTGCAACCGTGAGGTTCGTTTGACCCCAAAGTGCTCCAAAAACAAACTCCTCCTAGATCCATAAAAGTCTGAAAGAAAAAACCTCTTAAAAACACAGATCTAAAGAACAAGGCCAAATCTCTCATGAAGAGAACAGGTGCATGAAGATATAGAGCTCTGATACCATATTGGAGTTGATGAAAACTCAACCCTACGGCTCTCAAGAATCACCTGCATGCAAACACATAAAGAGAAGCAAAATATATGGAGGCCAAAAATAATAGATTCGTGAGAGAGGAAACATATTGTGCAAACAATAGAGAGAAAACCCTCAATATGATAACATCCTCAAATAATTCAATGAGTTGGTAATAATTACAAAGAGATCAAACCTTATAAAAGTGATCAAAACCCTAAAAGGGAGAAACCCAAGTTGCATGATAATAATTAATTATTACATTCCTAAAGTTTATCTTAAGTAAACTAGAGATAATAAGTGACTTAATAATTAAATCAAAATGATTTAATTAATAAGAGAATTAACTTATTGCTCTAATAGCTTTGACATGGGTTGTTTGCACCCATGGACCTTTCATAGTTTATGCATATTTAGATTGGTGGTTTGATTTAGTCACTTGGTTCTCTAATTTGGTTATCATGTTGAAAAGGGATGATGTACCGTGTATAATCATGATGGAGGACTCATGTTGTTGACTATGTGATGCTTATAGGTGTGATAAATTAGGAGTTAGATACTTGTTTAGTTGGAGGTGGTCATGTTGTCATGAATATTCCTTGTGTTTAGGTACTTTGGCTGATTGTATTTGTAGGTGCTTTATTGATGTTGTTGGATTAGATTCATGATCGATTATGGCAGCGTATCTTCTAGTTTTAAGACCACAATTTTACTTTTCCTTTTGAGAGCTCATGGTGTAAATTTAAGGTCCTTGAGTGTGTAGGGGCTTTGGTTGATTCTTAATTAGGAGCTTGATTACACACTTCGATAGGAGATAGTGACAATGATGTTTGAGTATTTTGTGTCATCTTGGTTTGGAGATTATGGGTTGACTCTTCCCTTTGAGAGCTCATGGTATTGAGTCCTTTGATAATCTTGGGGAAACATATAATCTTCAATTAGAAAATGGTTATCATGATGACGTGGAGATCTTGATATCATAATATAGTGGGAGGCTGTAGAAATGATATGGATTCACCATTGGATGATGGATGGTCTTCTTCATTATTTGTTGGTGTCATCGATGGACCCTTGGATTATGTTTCAACTGTAGTGAGGGTTATTTGGAATCTTTGGGTTCATTGATAGGAGATATTATCTTTATTTATTTTTGGAGATGTTGACCTATTGAATCAATGGGGGACTCCAGGAGTCCTTCTAATGGAGGGTTTTTATATGCTTTTTCACTTGACATGGTATCCTTGTTTGACAAGGCATTTGTTATGATGTCATAGTTTACTCTTGATTACTAGTTTACAGATTTAGCATATGATACATGTGTTATGATATGTTAATATAGAGCATGTGATCTCCTAGGAGGAGATAATTACATCAGGATGTCATGTTTATTTTTCATAATTAGAGCATTGACATTGGTCTTGGTTGGTTCTCTTTGTTTTGAGTTCATGATCATTTGCTTGTTTACTTCATGATGGTTCTATGTTTCATTTTGGATTTTGTCATGAATTGATTGGATATAGGTTCTGATGGATGCTTGGAGAGTTAGGTGAAGTATGGAGTTCTCTTGTGTTTAGAGACATGTTGTTGAGATAGATACTCTTGATGAGGTTTTCAGCAGGAAAGCTCAAGGAGCCTACATATTGGCTAGATAATAATTCAAAATGGACCAGAGAGGAGACTATTTTTGGATGAGTCATGGTGACTTGGACATCTTGGAGGAGCATTATCATTTCCCACTCTTGGTAAATTCAATAATTTACCACTCGAGAGGTATTTCCCTTCAATAATTTCAAGTGCATTATGATTTATTCTTTGTCTTCTCATCCATATCGAAGTTGAGCTATAGTAATTTGGTTTTTGAGGGCTCATTTGAAGAGTGTATGTCACATTTATCTTCTTATGAAATTTGAGAGTTCATTTCATTTATGTTGATTTTAGGAGATATGATTGGACTAATTCCCTTGTATTGGGAATGTTTTTGGTTTAATCTTCTTGGATATAGAGGCTTACATACATGTTGATTACATTATATTTATTTAATCTTTATGGGATTGAATGGATGTGTATTGATGATTTTATTCTCCTTGGGGTTTTATGGAGGAGATCATGCTTAACATAGTTATCTTTTGGAGGTGTATGTAGGAGGACATGCTAGAGGTCTTGATTTGTAGTTTTTCTCTTTGGTTTTAGTTATCTTCCTAAATGTTTGGTTTCACATTACATTGGATTTGTGGTTTGTATGGAGTTAGGGTGATCACCGATTTATGGTCATGTATTTTCATGTATGATATACTATGGAGGTTCCTTTATCTCTTTTCATTGTTGAGTGTGAAGAACATGAGAGAGGTACAAAGACTTGTGAGTGTCGTACTTGTAGGTTATTGTTTTACATGACATACATATTGTTGTGTATGTTCCTTGGTACTATATGATTATGATTACACTTTCTATATGATGTTATTAGTGGATCTTTCATTGTATTCATCATTTTTAGATTTGAAATTACCTATGCAATGGGATTTCCTAGGTGTTTTTGTTCTCCAGTGACTGGTTTGGCACTTGGAGCTTATGATTTCATGTTATGAGTTGTATATGTTGATGACACGTGATTCACTTGATATGATTTGTATACCTATGAGACATGGTTAGTTGGATGTGTTAATACTTTTTGTGGGTTCTATTTCACCTATGGGTATTATTTCTTAACAACTATTGGTGTATATTTATACCTTTGGTTTGAGTGTTCGTGTTTGGGGATATCAATTGACACAAGACTTGCTTCATTGTAATGGATTGTGTCTCTTACCTTTGGATGGGTATTGATCTTTGTGTAGCATAAGTGGTCTGATAGAGGATGGGGGAATTTATGTTTGATATTGTGGTCACTTTATTTTCTTGTTACAAGTATCTTGATGGAGCACATTGAGCACTTTGATTCCTTGATGAAACATGTGGCTAGAGAGATTGTTCCCTTGTTCATGTTTGAGTTTACTTGTTTCCTTTTATACAATGTATATAGTTACATGTGGGATAATGTGGGGAATTAGGTGTTATACACCTTGCATAATGTTATAATTTATTATTTACTATTATGCCTGTGGTGCACCTAGGGGAACCTAGATAGATGTGCATCATTAGAAGTTAACATTTAAGGGGTTGCTTTATGTGTTCTATGTCACATGTAATGTATCTATTTAATATTGGGGAAAATCATTTAATAAAGTGAAAACTTAGTATCCAATATTAAATGTGGGTTCAATGGTTTGCAATCCCATGATATTTTTAGATGAGGGAAACAAAATTATGAATCAAATATTCAAAAATTCTTCCAACATCCTACAATGGAGTACTTCCAATGCATACAAATGTACAAAAATATTAAATAAAAACATAAAATGCATTCAACCCCAGTCCATTTCCTTCCTATCTATCAAGACCTTATGTTTAAAATAATTTCTCTCAAAGCACCATGCACAAGAAGATATGCAGAACAAAATGATTAATTAAACAATGATTCAAAAATATCAGAAATTAAATGATAACTTGAAGATATTTTATTGCACAAGCAAGGAAGACCAGATGAGAGGGGGAAAATGCATTTATAAGTGTCCTCAAGAGAGAAACCAAGTTGTGGAAAGAGTGTGGGATAAAAGAAATCAAGTAGGTAGTTATATGTTATTTTCCTACATTCATTGCTTGTTGTAAAAGGAAAAGTTTGGAAAGAGATAAAAGCATTTATGAGGGGAATGGAGATTGGTTTGATGAATAGAGGAGGGATAGGAAGAATGATAGATGGAATTTTATGTGATGAAAATAGGATAGATAATAAATAAAAATAATTATAAGAGTGAAATACAAGCTTGAGTCTCATGGAGTAGCATAGGAGGGTAGGTTTCAAAGATCAAGGGTTTGGCAGCAGGAAAAATGGAAGTGCCCCCAGCGTCTCAGAGTTCATGCATGTCTAGGTTTCTACCCAGCGGTCGGTACCAGAGGCGCGGTGGATGGGAGACCAGTAAACATGTTGGAGCCCACACTAAAAATACATCTTAAAATGGGTAGAATCATTGGGGTTTTCCCAAGATCTTTCATAGAGCTAATGGAGAGCCCAGAATATTAGAGGCCAGAAGGACGCAAAAGAAAGAATGGGTACATCGATTTGACTATCAAGTGAAATCGATAACAAAAGAAGTACCAAATACTATAGATAATCGGTCGGTAAGCATCAAGATCAAGATAGAAAGCTGCAAGGCATCAGTTTAAATGTTGCGTGAAAGGTATTTCTTCATGAAGTGGGGTAGAGGATGGCTGACATATCCCAGATTAAGGGAATGGGTGGATGAAGAATGAGGGTCATATTTTGTGATTAAAACCCTACCAAACAAATTTTTCTTTATTACTGTAGGCTTTGTGAGGGAAAAAACCAAAATAATCTTCAATAGATCGTTCATGATGAGTGGTATTGGAATGTACATCAAATATTGGACCCCAAATTTCAATCCAAAACATGCTTTGGTTGAGGAAATACCCATTTGGATCAGACTTTACAACCTTCCATTTGAATATTGGAATGCAGAAACCTAGGAAACTATTGGTAGTAAGCTCGACACATTCATTAAAGTGGATGAGGCAATTTCTAAGGAGGACCACTGCATGTATGCTCGAATATGAATCTTGTGGAAACCACGCCCCTTTCTTCCCAAAGATGTCGAGATCAGGATGATAGAAGGGTATTGGCGACAAGAAATTAAGGTTGAAGAAATCTTGGAAAAATGCAAAACCTGTAAAGTATGGGGGCATATGGAGCAGGATTTCCAAATGAAGCAGAAGGGAAAAAACACCACAGAAATTTTTTTGGAGGACAGGCTGGCCAAAATTTTTAGTCCAAGAGATTAGAGCCCAACACCTCAGACAAAAGATCAGGGGACAAAACCCTAACTGAAAGCATCCAAAATCATTGTCTCCAACAATCACAATGAGGAGACAAGGGTTTTTGAAAGCATGGTTGACCAGGGAGGCAAAGATGCTTTGGGGTTTATTCTTTCTTAGGAGAATTTGGCTGACACCTCTAAATCCAAAGAAACAATTATAGCAGATGAGTTTGATGCCCTAAATCAAAGTTTAAACACACCCATAGAGGAGAGAGCTCTGATGATTTTCCTAGTGGAGTGTGAGACACAACATGTGAACTGTAGGGCATGAAATACTGGCCGATGAAGGAGTTGAAAGAGTAGAACCTCTAGATCAGTTTGACAATACTAAGGTTTCTTTCAAGGATATCCAAATGTCCCCAACAAAATTGAAGATGGAGTTGTCTTCAGAGACTAACACAGAACTAGGAAATATGGAAGATGAATTTGGGCTTCTGGAGGAGATGGGCATAGCTGAACAAATGACAATTAGACAAACCTATGAAAAGTTAGCAAAAGAAAAAACTGGTAGGCAACGTTCCAGAGGTAGGAAATTCATTCAAAAATTATTAGAAGATGTCGACAACATGAAGAGGCAGAGGAAGCTCATATCTGAGAGAAATTTAATCTCTCCTAGCATGCAATGAAAATATTAATGTGGAACATCAGGGGCTGCAATGCCTCTGACAAATGACAGATGATCAAGATAGTTTTTGATCAAATGCACCCAGACATAGTTTGCATTTAGGAGACTAAACTAGAAGGGAAAGATGCGGTAAGAATTTTTGGAGTAAGACAAAAATGGGCCAGTTTTTTTTGTGGATGTAGTGGGTGCATTTGGGGGACTGGGAATCCTATGGAACCCTAGGAATGTCAAAATGGAGGTTGTATCAAATTCGAGATCATGGCAAGCAGGGATAACTTTAAGAAACCCCCCCTCCCAAAAAGTATAAAATTGTGGCAAATCACATTTTTTTTTGAGGAAATTTTTTTAATATTGATGGAGAATTGAGGTTCAAATTATGGATATTTGGTGGCAAATTTTTTAATACCATATACAATTTTTATAAAAATATGGCGAAAACAAATGATTTTAATAGGAAAATTATTAATATAATTGGTGAAGCTGGAAAATT
Organism: Thuja plicata; assembly: GCA_018584345.1. NCBI lineage: Eukaryota > Viridiplantae > Streptophyta > Pinopsida > Cupressales > Cupressaceae > Thuja > Thuja plicata. The sequence continues at coordinate 1,088,227 of MU225309.1, forward strand.
TTACTAATAAATTATGGTGAAATAATTTTCCAAATATTGTAATTAATTATTTGTCATGGCGAATGTATTTCAAAACTACATATAAACTTGGCGATTTAAGAGAATAGTTGTATAGTTGGTATGACAATTTAATAATTGGAAATAACTATTAAAGTTTCATTCTCCTAAGTTTTCATTCTCAAAGGATGACGTGTGTGATGTTTTCGGAGAGAGTTTTCAGTAAAGGAGTTATGTCACCACATTTCTTCTGAAATGCACCTTTCACCGTTCATCTCTCTTAATCCAATGGTTCTGATTTGATGTTGAAGTTGCATCGGGTCCCACCACTATGACATCACAGACTCACACGTCTGTTGGATTACAACATATCAATGACCAAAGGTGAATTTCAGGCCTATTGTTGGTCTTCATAATGTTTACGGAAAACTCTCTACAGAATCATGACACGTGGTATGATTGATCGTACCAATAAGTTCACGATCAATCATACCACGTGTCATGATTCCGCAAAGAGTTTGCCATAAAGATTATGAAGACCATCAATAGGCCCAAAATTCATCTTTGGCTGTTGATATGTTGTAATCCAACGGACGTGTGAGACTGTGAGTCTATGAGTTGTGACAAGATTTATTAATTAATTTAAAAATTATAAACAATTATCGTAGATATGACATCAAGTAAAGTAATGCCAATTAATGGTGATGAGTAGATATGACATCAAGTAAATTTAATTAATGGCGATGAGTAGATATGACATCAAGTAAAGTAATGACAATTAAGTCGCAGTTAATTGTCAATGACAGATAAGTGTGAACTGTGACATCATTATCTATTCATTACCAATTTACCTCGATAGAATAATGCCTTAAAGTTAAGACTTAAATGAAAATATCATGTCATTTAAGGACATTGT
>MU225309.1:1097680-1119143 GCA_018584345.1 Thuja plicata
TCATCACCAAAGTCGATCGATTCATCCTGGTACTGGTTATTTACTTGAAATTCATCTTCAAGGTCATCTTCATGAGAGATATCAGGTTCCACAACTTTAGGTTCCCCAGTTTGTTGAATAGACTCCTATATAAGTTGATAACCTCGAAGTTGTACAGGTTCCTCTGATGATGTACCTTCCTCACTTTGACCAACACCATGACCATTGTGTCTGCTCCCACAAAAGTATGAAGATATTTTTTTGCATTTCGTTGGCCTCTCTTGGACATCTCCAGATTCTCCACCTTCAATAGACCTCTTCCTGTTTAACTTTGACTGTGACATCTCCAAAAAATTAAGGCTGCAATAAAATTTTACTTGAATAATTATAAGATACTACGGACTTGTAGTCTTTCCGGTTCGCTACCAATCGCAATTGTTAGCTCAGAATCAACTGATTTTTTGTACTCCTAAATCTCTTGAAACTATCCTTATATACAAATGCTTATTTCAAATTTTGGTGAAGGGGACGACATTTGCATATGATAAAAACTAATATTTGGCGAACCCCACATAATTCCAAGTAATTAACTAGGCAAATAGGGCGAGAATTTGGGACACGGTGAATTACGATACATGGCGAATTGGGTCCTAGTGCAAATAAAATTTTAACTTGGGATAATGGGACTTTGGCGAATGGTGATCCTTGATAAATACCCCTTCCTTAATCTGTGGCGAATAATAGTAAATATACAATAGATAAATGGGTGAACAACCCCACTACCGTAGTGAAATTACATGCAAATAGTGGTGAACAACCCGACCAATTAACATGTTTTTTTATAAAATATGGGCGAACCGGTCAAACAGTACACTACACATTTTTTCGCCAAATTCTATACACCCGACGGGACATATTCACCAATTGGCGAAGAATCGCCACTAAAAAAATACCTGATGGCAAGTGGTAAGAGTGAGTTTCTTCATTTTGAATTTCTCTGGTTATCTCTTCAATATATATGACTCTATTAGTTTAGATGACAAACAACGAGTGTGGGGCGACATCTCTGATTTCCTCCAAAGTGTTGATCAGTCAATGGTGATATTGGCTAGAGACTTCAATGCTACGCTTAGTCCCTTAGACATAAGGGGGCAGAGGTGGTTGATGTAGACACAAGAATATTTCCATAGTTTTGTGATCGATAATGGATTGTTGGAAGTAGAGGCCAAAGGAGGTGTTTTCACTTGGATAAATAGAAGGCGTAGTTTTTTGAACATTGTAGAAAAGTTAGACTGCTTTTTCCTAGCGGTACATTGGCATGAGAAACCACTGGTCTACAAAGCGGAGGTATTGAGACTGTCGAGTTCAAACCAGTTTCCAGTGTCATTAATCATACAGAAGGATGGGGTGTCGGTACGGTGTCCTTTTAAAATGGAAAAGATATGGTTTTGAGAATAGGGTTTTTTCAGAAATGGTGTCCCACTGGTGGCTAGAGGCACCTTTGGAGGAAGGATACCTCACTTTCAAATTCTTTAAAAAACTACAGTTCATTAAAAAAAACTTAAGGTTTGGAATTGGGTTTATTTTGGAGACATCTTTGTAGAAAAAAACCCTTGAGGACCAATTGAGCGCTTTAAACAACAAAGTAATGACAGATGGGATGGATGAAATGGACTTCATGATAGAAAAATATTTGCTAGGTAGATACAATGAAATTTTACAGAGGGAAGAAATTCATTGGAGGCAGAAGTCAAGGGAAAATTAGCTCAGAGAAGGTGACCGAAACACTAAATTTTTCCATAGCTCAGTAAAAGCCAAAAGGAGTATCAATAGAATTCTATCTATCAAAGGGACAAACATAATAGAAACTTCAGATGAAAAGGTGATCAATAAAGCTACTGTTCATTTTTTCTCAAATTCGTGGAGCCATGATAATCTTGCCAACAATGCAGTACAGGAAGATCTCTTCGACGTCATTGAGGCCAAGATCACTAGGGAGGAAAATATTATGCTCGTGGACCCGATGACGGTCAAGGAATTAAAGAATGCAATTTTTAATCTTGGGAGTGAAAAGGCCCTGGGCCCTGATGGCTTTCAATCTTTTTTCTATCAAAAATGTTGGGATACATTAAAGGATGAATTATTGTAGGTGGTGGAGGAATCACAAAGAAATCACTTAATTCTCAAGGACTTTAACAATACACTAGTTGCTCTCATACCCAAGAAGGAAAAATCGGGATCCTTTGATAAATTTTGATCAATATCACTTTGCAATACAATCTACAAAATAATTTCAAAAGTGGCTACAAACAAGCTAAAATTGGCCTTAGAAAAGGTAATATCCCCAGAACAGAGTGGTTTCACACCAAATAGAAACACAGTGTATGGGATCATTGTTTCTCACGAGGCAATTCATTCAACAGAATCATGCAAACAAAGGAGGATGATGTTGAAACTAGATATCAGAAAGGCATATGACAAAGTGGACAAAGGATTTCTGAGCAAAGTGTTATTAAAATTTGGGCTCTCATTAGAATGGGTTGCATGGATCTCTAGTATGATCTCCTTATACAAAGCTTCAATTTTGGTAAATGGTAGTCCATAGGGATTTTTTCCCACATCACGAGGACTGAGGCTAGGGGATCCAATCTCTCCTTTCTTATTCATACTCTTGGCAGAAGTGCTGGGATTCTCCATCACACACAAAAGGGAGGTGGGAACTGACAATGCATTGAGATTGCCAGAGGTCTGGAGCCAACCTCCCATTCTCAATTCGCGAATGATACCTGCCTCTTTGGCCAAGCCAGTATGCAGGAATCCCTGGTTATGAAGAATGTCTTGAAAACCTATAGCTCTATATCGGGGAAATGTGTCAATTGGGACAAGTCAAATATCTTTTTTTCAACACTAAAAAAGGAACGCAAAATGCTATAGCACGACTTTTTGGTGTATGCATTGGTCAACTTCCAAGTAAGTTTCTTGGTATGCCTCTCTTTTCTGGAGCCTCCAAATTTACTCATTGGAAAATCTTGATAGATGGTTGCATAGCAAAAGTAGAAGACTAGAAAAGCAAATGGATAACCATAGCAGGGAGAGTATTGATGTTGAAAACTGTGATCTCTGATATGCTAATTTTCTTAATGGCATGCTTCAAAATCCCGCTAAAAGTTCTGAAAACTATCCATCAACATATGAGAAAGTTCCTCTGGAATGGGGCTCACGACCATGATAAAATCATGTTGACTGCCTGGGAGAATCTTTGTGCTCCAAAAGGCAGCAGGGGGGGGGTCGGGTTGCAGAATTGGAAGCTAATTAATGAAGCTATGGGGGCCACACTGATTTAGCAGATGTACAATGCCCCAAAATAAAGATGGGTAAAATTATTATAGGCAAAATATCTTGACAGCCGTGACAAAGAGAGGATACTCACAATAAAAAATCCCCAAAAGGGCTCAAAACTGTGGAATTTTCTCCTAACTTGTAGACACCTAATCACAAACCATTTGCCATGGCAATTGGGGGATGACCAAAAGACAAATTTCTGGAGAAAATCGTGGAATGGTCAAGAGGCATTGCATAATGCAAACATTCCACAGAGGATTATTGATGCTACATCACAAGCCTGGGGCACAAAGGTGGTGGATTTCTTTTACCAACAATCATTTGAGGAAGGCAATTTTGTCAAATGGAAGGATGTGGATGCTTTGGGTTTGAATCTAGAAGATGCAAAATGCTTAAAGATGATTCTAAGGAGCCGCGATATTCTGTATGCAAGAGAGTCAGATGCATTGCAATGGTGCAGATACAAAAGTGACAGATACTTAGTGAAGATTGGGTATACTATACTAGAGGCAAAATTTTAGAAAGTTTAATGGGAGGAAAATGTCTGTTGGCACAAACATTGTCTACCCAAAGAGGGAATTTTCACATGGTTGGCTGGAAATAGAAAAATTCTGACAAGGCATAGACTGATGAGGCTCAGTTTTGCAGGGCCTTTTAGGTGTGTCCTTTGTGGGTAGGCAAAAGATAAACTAGACCACATTTTATATACTTGCGAATTTGATCAGATTGCCTAGAAGTTTGTTCTAAATAAATTGTACTGGCAGGGTCCTTTGCCAAAAAAGCTTAGAGATTGGCTTGAAGCCTGGCAAAGCCTGAGACAAAAATTGACATTTGCATCAATATGGAAAGGTTTATCATCTACAACTTTGTGGACTATTTGGAATGAGCGAAACAGACAAATCTTCAAAGGCAAGGAGGAGGATACTAGAAAATTCCTCTCAAGATTGGAAAATTCAATTTTGGAGTTAGTGTCAAATGTTGCTACTCAAGTGAACACTTGAAGATTCCATTTGACAACCGGGATCTCAAGATTCAGAAATATTGGCCTCTTATTAAATTTAGGCCCATTCAAGGGCCTTGTAGGGTTAACCCTCCTCAAGGTGATCAAAATAAAATGAAATGGACTCCACTTCCATCAAGTTGGATCAAAGTCAACTTTGATGGAACATCTAAAGGGAACCCAGGCCCTTAAGGGACAAGATATGTGGCTAGGAATTTGTTTGGAGACATTGTGGATCTGGGAGCAATGCGATTAATGGATGGTACCAGCAATGCAGTGGAATGTCAAGTGACACTTGGAGCAGTCTGGATGGCTAAGAACCTAGGCATTCAGAAACTAGTCTTGGAAGGGGACCCATTGTTAGTAATCACCGAGATCAAGAATGGAGAAATGGATGCGTGGTATCTGAACCAATATATCAGATGCATAAGGGCCTAAATCAGAAACATTCTGGAGGTACATACTATCCATGTGTGTCACAAGGCCAATGGGGTGGTAGACTTATTGTACAACATTGGAGTTAGGAGACCAACCAATGACAAATTTTTTTTTTTGGAGGATTTTAGCAATTTTGGTTGGGATGAGACGAAACAAACATATGCCTCGTGTTGTGAATAATTGAAATTTATGCAATTATGAAAGTGGAGGTGCAAATAGAGATTTTATTAAGATTTCCTTTTGTACTTGGACCTTCTCTTTTTTGGAAGCAACCCAACTGCCCGCGGTGACACGCATGGAAAAGGGCAGTCTAAGATGACAGGTGGAAAGAGTTTAGATTGCATGAGGTCGTGATTGGAGTGGAAAATACAACAAGTTAGAATGACAATCTAGTACAAGAATATCCCCTTTGCGCAAGGTGGATGAATCCCAATTATCTCTCCATGATGAAACAAAGTATGATGCTCCTTTCTCGTGGCAGGCCAACTGGGGAGTGATAATCAAGGAGTCACATATCTCCATTAAAGCTCGGTGAACGTGAGCCTTTCTTGATGTATTTGCAGAGTGAAAGCCAAAAGAAGTAAGGTGAAGCTGCGGTGGTGGGTTGTGAGTTTTTCTTTTTTCTCCATATTCTGTGGGTAGTGAAGTAACCACAATGGAGGCAAATTTTTCTTTAGAATCTCCGAATCAACTCCCTGCTTTCAGGGATGAAATCACAGCCTAGCGGCTTGGAAATGTCTTCCGTTTTGAAGATTATGAGTTTCTGGAGGCGATTTCCACCATCTTTGGGGAGGAATTTATGAATTTTTATGTGAGCCCTCACACAAACCTTGACATATCCTCCCTCTTTCTGGCTTTGGGTATGATGGTGGGCAACACAAAGAATGAAATCCGGACGGTGACAAGGAAATGTCTGGAGCCAAAATGGTCTGTTGGGTTGGAGGGGATCGTGGATCGAGTAGAACTTGGGGTGGGACTATGAATGACGCATGCCCCATGGTGTTTGATAGGTGGTGGCCCAGGCGCGGTACAACTCTTGGTCATTTGGAATTCCACACAACCAATGACTATGAGACTTCCTCAAGTTTGGTGCAATTGGGTGATGGCGTTGGACTATCTGAACAAAGTGGAGGAATGTAGAGCGAAGAGCAGTGCCGTGGGATGCAAACGCCAAAAGACAACACTAGTAAAATCTACCACTCCAGTAGACGACGTGGGCAGGCCAAGGCCTCACCAGCAACTAAAAAAGAAGGCGGTCAACTCTGGAGCTACTTCGGCTAGGGTAACAACAATCCCAAACTTCACTCAGGAGGAAGCTAAGGGGTGGTTTTAGTAGGGTAAGGGTATTTAGTCCTTTTTTGTAAAACTAAGAAGATGGTCTGGTTTCTCGGATGTAAGCACATTGTGCATTTTGGGTATAGGTATAAAATATCCGTGGGTAGAAGCGTTAATGCTGGTATAGCAGCCTTTAGGCTTTTTTGGCAAGTTTTTGGAAATGTGGTGATCTTTGCAGAAACGATGCAAAATCTATTATAATCAAATTTTAAATTAATACAAATATTCAAAACTTTATCGATAAAAAAAAGAATTATTAGTGAATTACATAAATAAAGATAAATATTTATTTACATTATAATGAAAAATAATTTATAAAAGACTTATGAATTAATTAAATAATTAAATATTTATTTAATCAATAGAAGAATTTAGGATAAGCAGAAGAACATTTTTAAGTGTCTACATTTTTCTCCTCTTTGACACAGTGTATCTTGTTGTGTTGTTTCAAAGAAAAAATGATTAACTGATACAAATATTACTTGATACATGCCCTAGTTAAACTAGGTAAGAACTGATAGTCACGCCTCTTTAAGAGATTGTGCGAGATATCTAAAGGACAATATCTTGAAAGATTACAGGGAAAAGATATGATAATAATGCAACACAATTTGATTAAGTTGACTAAAAGATAAGAAGCTACACATTTGATGGAAATGAACAATAGATAGGTGTAACTAGCCAATTGATTGAAATGGTTAGGATTTTTGGATTGATTGAGTTGATTAAGTTGATTGGGATAGTTGATAGCTGGTAGGATTGAAATTGAGTCTAGTGTAGAATAATATAATGCATAATTACTTGGTTGTAGGAAGGTAAGCCATGATTGATGATAAAATAGGCAAGATGATTGAGTTGATATCGATAGGATAAAAGACATATAATAGTTGAATATTAATCTCCGAGATGAAGAAGATGAAAATGAGAATGAGATAAATATGGTGAAAGAAATAGCCGATGAACAAGATGTTAGTATTATTAGATCCAAGATAACTGGGGGGGGGGATCAGTAATCTAACAAATTAAAATTTTCATAAACCATTCAGTAACTTGCATCAATCAACATTCATTTCATAAATAAAAAAACCAATGAAGATAAACATCCACAACCATGCAACACAATAAAACCAATATTTTTCTCGTGGAAACCCAACTGGGAAAAAAAACATGTGGGGATGACACCCACAAATAATTTTGTACTCCTCTAAAGTACGTCTGGTTAGGAGCTTACAAATGCCCAGTTAAGAGAAAGACCTTGTTAGGATCCACCTAGTTAAGGGATTTACCTCTAGCCCCGTTAGCAGCTTTTCCCGATTAGGAGTAACCCTATTAAGGGATTTCAAACCCTAATTAAAGAGTCACCTGGTTAAAGGATTTAGAAATCAGACCTGTTAGGGTCTATTCGGTTAAGAGATTTATCTTGATCAAATAGTTAGCAATCAACAAAAGAAAGTGATATGAGAAAATAACACTCATCCTCTGCTAGTACAGATCTAGTTCAAGCTCAATCTCAGATTTACATGCAGACTATATAAACCCTATGATCGCACAACTACATTCTTGAAATTTCTCTTCCACACACACTTCTCATAATACACCAAGATGATATATAAAATGTTTTACAACTTATGGTGGAAGAAAAACCTAAATTACATTTGAATTTCATCTCAAATCTGCCAAAACATATTACCAAACCCTAATCCATCGATAACAAGATCTATCTGATCGACAATATAACCCACACATTGATTTGACAAATGAAAGTTAAACCACAACATACTTTCCAATGTTCTTGGACAACTTGAAGAAATTCGATCATAAAAATTCCAACTCATCAATCCACGTTGACCTCCAACATCAGTACAATCCATAGAATACATAACCACAAGTACCACAACATGATACATCATCACCAGTTGAGGATTTGACTGATTTTTCTAAGAAATTCTTTTTACTTTTCATGAATGATCTTTTGTCCATTGAAACTCGGTCTTTCGGTCACCAATCATGATGTGGTCACAAAGACAACCCCATAACATATAGTCAAGATAACATATCCTGAACCACAATAGCTAAATCCAAACCTATTTGACAAAATCATCAAATCATTCCTCCTTGGCTACATCCTGTTCTTCTTGTTGACCTGTCAACCTTCAATCAATCATAAGTCACACCATACATATGATAAACCTATGTGGTCATAGATACAACATCTAAAAACATCACTTAATCTTCCATTACGATCTCACATGCCAACTCTTACCACAACTCTAGATTCAACCTCTTGAACATACATCAACATAACATGCACATTGTCAACCAGCAAACACTAAGTTGACATCAATGACAACATCATAACTGATCAACCTATCCTTAGATCTACATTCAACACATACCATAACATACTCAACTTATCTTTGCATCAGTTATTCCAACACAAGAGATATGAAAATGATGAATGAAATGAGCTAATCAAATGATGATGGAAATAGATAAGTGAAGGTGGTAAGAATTCTTGTGATTTATAGTGCTTATATCATCATTGAGCTTATTGTGATAAAATGATGACCTCATGTGGATATGCTTTAGATCCAAAAGAATTGACACACTGATTGCGAATAGGAAGACACATCAGACAATTAAGGAATTCCCCAATTCACATGAGACCCAAATGTCCTTGATGATCTTAATTAGATAATCATGTCTTAAGACGAGTCATCATATTATTAAGGAACAATTCATAGACAACAAACAAGTAAACATGCTGCATCATTTCCTCTCTAGTCAAAGACACCTTGGAAATAAAATCTCTAGTCAGGGACATCCCAAAGAGCTAAAAGGCATGCCACCAAAAGATAAAATAAAAAAACAATCAGAGACCTACAAACAAACAACCATCATGCTTCATGTAAAAATGTTTCTTGTCACAATTTATATGTTTGATTTGATCGAAAAGTCTAGTTTTAGGAAGAATTCATTTTGTATAAAGTAAGTGATTGATCATGATAGTGTCTGATGAAGACACTTGATAGTTTGATAAAGATTGATGATCACATGGTGATAAGATAGTTTGATAGGTTGTTGATAGATTCCTGATTCGTTAAGCGTAATATTGTAACTAGGTTGTTCAAAATGTTTGTCTTCAAGACAATTTGTTACATATTTTGTAGATTTTTGAATTGTTTTGGATTTTTAAAGTTTACTAATTTTTTGGATTTTTGAAATTTTATGATTTTTTAAGGACTTTTAAAAGATTTTTTTAATGATTTTTTAGGACTTTTTAAGATTTTTATGACATTTTTAATGTTTGACCACTGATTGATTTATTCTCAAGCATGATGTATTTATTTTCTCGTAATGTTTAACAATGCATAACAGATAGGGAATGGATAAATGGAGTTATATGATAAAAATGGATGAAGTGATATGAAAAATGGAAGATGGGATCCTCGAGGACTATTGCATAATAAGACAAAATACTCTCCAAGCTAGGGATTTGAATATGAAAATGCAAGGTGATGATATGGTGCAACGAATGGTATATGCGGTCCAAAGGGATGGACATGTCAAGAGGCCTTTGAAAACATATTTCACATTTTCTTTCCTCAAATTTTATCGAAATAAAGTTGTCAATATGGATGGGTTGGAGATGGGATATGGATAAGATAAACAAGATTAAAGGGGATAAGGGATGATGGAAGAAAAAATATTGAATAAGGTAGTGAATAGGGACCAAAGAGTGTGGAGAAGGATAAATGGATATGATATCTGATACTCATGAAGGCCCTCAACCTTGTCAAGATCAAAGGTGAAAATGGGGCATGGATTAAGATAGGGTGATGAGGGATAATGGATGATATAGTAGATAAGATAACATGGATGAAACTTTACCCCAAGTCTGAAGTACAAGAGGATGGTAGATTAGACATGACACTTGTTTGCTAGGTTTTCATCATGGTACTTGTTTAAGGCACCTATTTTCCTGGTTTTCACCATAGGACAAATTATTCTCTTTACTTTTTTTTTAAAAAATTTGAATACATGATAAAATATGAAGGAAAGGAATCAAACATCTTGTGATTTGGATAGTATCCTTGGAAGATGTGTTTCAGTAGACCATAACTATTGAATGTATGCTCAAAGATGTTGATAGGGTTATGATAAAGAGGGATATGAAATGGATGGTAAGATGGAAATGAGTAAGGATTTATATAAAGCATTGGATAAAAGGGATGAAAGATAGAAATTATGTGATGGATAGTGGGGGTAGGATAGGAAATAGGTGTGGGATAATCAATGGGGGGTGGGTTGGAAAAGTTGTGTAGGAGTGGATGGAAAGGTTGACAAGATCAACATTGGCACACACCTTGAAGGGTGGTGGAGTGATGGAGGAAAACTAGATTTTGATGTTTTAGTTTGTGATGGAGAAAATGATGTGAATTTTGGGACATGAGGACCCAAAATAGATGAAGGAAGTGATGGAAAATGTTTGAATGGAGGATTCAAAGAAACCCTTTTAGTAGCAAGCTTGAATGACAATTTTAATTTTTCTTTAGTATGAAAGTCTTGTACAAGCAACTTGGGAATCCACATAGCTTTTGAATTTTCTTTTCTTTGTGATCCTTTAGAATGAATTTTTTCAATGAGGGATGTAGGAACCCATATTGTTTTTTATTTCTCTTTTTGTTTGATGGGCCTTTGCGATCTTTTAGATATTTATTTTTTATTTTGGATCAAATTTTTCTTTATTTTCACATGTCGATTAGATGGGACATGCTGATCTTGGGATGTATGCAAATTTTTAGACTTATGGATTATATTCTTGACATCCAAAATGCTTCCTAGGGTAGTGGAATTTATGAATGGATAAGAATGATATGGAGATATTTTGGATAAGTTCACGTGGATCAGTGTTTGGAAGGTGTTCAAAGATGTGTACCTTTGTTGATCTTGATTTATGACAGGATAAGTGGATTGTGAAGTATGAGGGATGTAAGGGCCTAGGATGGATGCAAGGCTTTAATATCAGGATATACGGTCCCAAAATAGATTTGGAGGACGGGGAAGGTGATTTTTTGGATTTAAATGGACAATGTAGGATGCAGAAGGGATACCGACATCTTGAGTGTGAGCTACATATCCAAGGCCATGATACTTAGGATTTTCCATTAAATAAAAGGGGGTTCTAATACACCTTGTTCATGGATTTCTAAACCTTTTCCTTGATAGTGCATGATTTGAAAAATAATTTTAGCAGAGGGATACTTGTTACTTTTAAAGAAATATGTGAATCCATTTTGTGGCGGCCAAGGCATGTACAGAATGATAGGATCACTAAGTAGACCATCCCAAATAAAAGTGGATAAACCAAGTTTATATGTAAGTGTCTCTTTATTATCTTGGATAGGGGTGATGGGTAATTGGGGATGATTAGGATGATGAGGGGGATGAGAAGGATCATGAAGACTATGACAAGGAGATGAAGGGATAATTCAATCTTGGCATGGAGGAAGATCATTGGATTGTGTGCTTCACTCTTGATTTATAATAGGGTCACTGGAAATGGTGGAAGGAATATTATGGTCTTGCTTATGAGGTGGATTAGGAATGAGACTAGGGAAGATACTTTTCTCTTGAGATGGAAGGGAATCATCTTGGAAGAAATCAAAAGGTTTGAGGGGATCATCATCGGATTCTAGGGATATAGGTTCTTGGTGAAAATTTGGATGAAGTTGGAATGTTTCAATATCTTGATCTTGATCTTTAGGACTTGTATCTTTATTGTTTGAATTATTCTCTTGACGTGGAGCCAATTGTAAGGACAAGGTAGGAATTTGAATAAGCATGGGGGATTCTTCAATGAAGTCCATATTTTGGCACAATAAGGAAACATTTTTAATGGAACTATTAGAAGTGGGTATGCTTGGAATTAAAGTGTATGACAATATGAGATCTAAATAGAACAATGGATTTGTATAAAGAAATGGATTAACTTGGTTTTCTATTGGAGAGAGCCCTTGAGAATCAATGTAAATAGTGTCATCATTGGGTTCATTGTTTGAGGGAGATGATGTAGATTATTCTTGGGAAATTTTAGGAGGTGAAGGAATGGTAGGAGAGATGGAGGCACTTGTGGACCATTGCTAAACATAGGTTCAGGATCTTGATTGGGCTTGGAAGTAGTGTCTTTTTCTTCTTTAGGTGTGTTATTAGGATCTTCAACTTATATTATACAATCATCAATGATATCTCGGATCTTATGTTTGAATTCCATGCAATTCAAAGTCTTATGCTTGTTGTGTTTGTGATACATGAAATAATTACTCAACCATATATATCCACATGTGGTTTATTTAGGAAATTTGATAATATTGTGCTCAAGAAGATCCTTTAAAGCAAACACAAGAGATTACCCCAAAGTTGTGAACTTTCTATCCATGAGATATTCAAATTGGCATGCATTCATAAAAGAAGCATCTTGTTGTCTTGGGGAAGAATCTATGTGATCTTGCTTGGAGTCTGGATTTTGATATTTTAATATTTGTTGTTCCACTTCATATAGTCATTCCAGCATCTTTTGAAGTTTTGTATTCTTGACATCTTGAATTTGTTTCTTATGATAGCTCATTCGTTTCTCTTGTTGGAAATCATAAATTTATTTCTTGAGATCTTGGATTTGTTTATTGAAAGAGGCCATGGACATGCATGATAATTACTATCTTTGACCTAGGACAAGTGATATGGTAATGTATGAGACTCAATGATTGGGGTAAAATACAAATCTTAAGATGAAGTTAGGATCAATGGAAATGACTTAGATATGGTTTTGGAGGGATTTGGATGACTTGGATAGATTTTGGAAAGATTTTGGAGGAAGTTGGATACGTTTTGGAAGATTTTTGAAAGAATTAGATGGTTTTGGATTGACTTGGATTGAATTTAAAAAGAATTGGATTTGATAGAAGGAAATTTGATGAAATAAGATAGAATAAAATGAAATAGGTTGAAATTGGATGGAATAGGATAAAATTGGATGAATAAGCAAGTGTATGTGACCAATTGAAATGATATGGATATGCAAGTGCTAAAGGATGGAACCTAAAGTATCAAAATTTAAGAATGATGCCAAGAAGACTAAGATGACCTACGGTTCCGATTCTCTATTTTGGATTTGTAGTAATAGCGATCAAATGTGCAAGGCTGGTGTTTAGTGATAATGTTGTTTGCTTTGACAAAGTTTCAATATTTCAATTACGGAGTTGATATTGATTGGAAATATTTTGTCTTAAACACACACACAAACACACAAGACATAATGGTTGCATTACTTTCACAAAATAAAATCACATTCAAAGATACAACCTAGGTTTTGGAAAGGATAATACTTGTTGAATCCCCTTGCAATAAAAATACCACTTTCAACTGGATAGATAGATGCTTAGTGGAACTGGCTCCCCCTTGCATGACACACACTTCTTAGGCACACCAAGATTCAAATTTCAAAAGAACCGAAGGTCTCAAAAAATTTTCTATCTCAAATTGAAGAGTACATGAGGGGTATCTTCGGGATGCATATATCACAGTCCCTGAGTCAATAGGTAGAAGGATTTTGGCCGCTAAAACAATTGGTTTCTTGTCAAAATTTGGGGAACCTGTACACCTTACAAGCATCCAACAAGCCGCTTAAAGTGGTAACCAATCCTACTAGGGGTTTAATATACACAAGTTATGCCCCCTTTTGAACTAGCACTGTACAGTAAGCACTAATACTGGTTAGACTTGGCTTTATCCTTATTTTTCATTTATATAACAGATCAAATTGAAAGCACCACTTGAGGTTGTTCCTTTGGGGTGAGTACCTCTTTTCCCACCAAGGAAGACCTCTCTACTTGGGTTCTATTCTAAAAAAAAATGTACGAAAGCACCAAACACATCAAATAGTTGGATAAATTTTAAGCATCAAACAAAGTGTTTGCAATACTAAAAATACAATTGGTTTCAAAATCACGTCTTTGACAAACGTCGAATTAGCCCCCAAGAAAAATCAAACACAACTGAAAAAAATTTGAAATTAATCTAATTAAAATCTAATCTAACTAACAAAATTAGTAAATCTAATATAATCAAATCAACAAATCAACAAAACTAATGAAACACATTAAAGAAGGAAAATGAAATGTTTGATTGAACTGGAACAAAGACAAGACTTGTTTAATGATTTTGACAAGGCAAGCAAACCATTGACAGAATAATAAAAATGTTAACAAGGCAAGTGAACTGCATGACATAAAGCCTCAAAGGAATGCCATTTCACATTGGATGCAATGATTATAAGATTTGCAAACAATAATTCATTGAAAAAGCTTTAGACACTGTCAAAAAAATGTAAGTAACATGAATACAACTGAGTTCTATAAATTTGTCTATATCCTCTTTTCTCCCACGCGACTTGTATGACATGATAAAATTGCAATAGGTTATCAATATCCATTAAAGCACAATGGATGATATGTTTATCAGAGATTATAGTTTGCAAATACACAACCTATGCATTCAAAATCTTACCGACATGTATGCAAGGCACACAACTTATTTGTTAAAATGCCTAGAATAAACACTGCTTCATGACATGCCATGAATACAAGATATAAATAAAATGGATTTGTCAAGCACATCATGTGCCTACAAAATGGCACATGATGTGCTTAACAAAATGTAGAACACAAGAATGAAATGTCAGAATGATACAAGAAATGTTTGACGGAATGCAGAGAGTGCAAGATTTGTAGAAACAAAATAATTTCATAAAAGGGTTGTAAAAACTTTCATGTAAATGTTGCTGGTAGCTGTAAAGGTTTTCCCAAAAGTAGGGCATTAGAAACCTGCAAACAAATACAATTTTCTACCTACGAAAGCCAACAATCAAGCGAAAACCAAATCTATAATGGAACAAGGATGTCCCACTGGGTGTGCCAAATGTAGATGAGAGAAACAGAAGTATGAATCAAAGATTCAAAACTTCTTCCAATATCCAATAATGGAGTATTTTCAATGCATGCAAATGTAGAACAATATTAAATAAACACACAAAATGCATTCAACCTCACTCCATTGCCTTCCTATCTACCAAGACCTTGTGTTTGACATGATTGCTCTCAGAGCACCATGAATAAGAAGCTATGGAGAGCGAAATGATTGATTCAACAATGATTCAAGAATATCAGAAATTAAATAATAATATGAAGATATTTTATTGCAAAAGGAAGAGAGACTAAATGAGAGGGGAAAATATTCATTTATAAGTGTGGTCAAGAGAGAAACCAAGTTGTGGGAAGAATGTGGGATAAAAGAAATCAAGCAGGTAGTTATATGTTATTTTCCCACATTCATTGCTTGTTGTAAGTGGAAAAGTTTGGAAAGAGATAAAAGCATTTATGAGAGGGATGGAGATTGGTTTGATGAACAGAGGAGGGATAAGAGAATGATAGATGGAATTTTATGTGATGATAATAGGATAGACAATAAATAAAAAATAATTATTAGTGAATTACACAAATAAATATAAATATTTATTTACATAATAAAGAAAAAGAATTTATGAATTAATTAATAGAAGAATTTAGGATAGTATTTGGAGGTTGGGTTTTATCCCTCATGAGCATTTTCGTAGGGTATATCTTTGATGAGCATGTTGTCTATTCTTTTGCATGTGAATTTTGAATACTTAATTGCATAGATTTTTCTTTTAGATCATGTGGAAAAATTTGACTTTTGCATGTGAATTTTGAATACTTAATTGCATAGATTTTTCTTTTAGATCATGCGAAAAAATTTGGCTAAGGGGTTGAGAGCATATCTTGTTTAACATCTGTGAGCGTTTGAAGTATGACACGAGATGCATGGTTACGTGCTTGTTCACATCAAGTGGTTGTAGAAAACTTGTGATTCAAAGGCGTTCATGCATGTATTGTAATGTTGCATTGCTAAATAATACATGTAGAGTATGAATGCTTTTGGAGGCTGGAATTTTCCCTAATGAAGATTTTTCTGAATATACCTTGTGCCATCTTTGATGGGTATGTTGTCTATTCTTTTGCATATAGATTTTGAATACTTAGATACACAGATTTTTCTTTTAAATCATATGAAAATTATCATTATATAACTACATCTGAAATAATTCTACTAAATTATTTAACATTAGCTATTATTAAAAACTTATAACAAGCCAAAGAAATTCTGAACCAAAGTTCTCAACCTTCAACACAAAAAATAAAAATAAAAATTATAACATCACAAACATCCATAAATTTCATAACTTCAATTCATTGAACCGCCTATGCTCCCTCCATAAAACCGCAGGCCATTATAATAAATAAAATATAACAGTTCTGATCTCGGCGTGTGAAGCATAGAATGTCATACGTCACCCATCTGAGTCTCAATATCACCAAACTCTGCAGAGAAGCTTGCTGGAAAGAAGCACCACACATTCCTACTACCTACAATCGTCCTGTAAAATATTCTACATATCTTCATCTATTGCAGGCCAACATTGACAAAGAAGCGATTTCAGAGGGTAAGCAAGTTCACTCTCACAATGGCGCCGTTTCCACATTTACCCCACAAACATTTTTACAAAATACACTCATCAACATGTATGACAAGTGTGGAAATTTGGTGGATGCTGACAAAGTTTTCCATCAGATAACTCAACCAGACATCTTCTCATGGAATATAATAATTGCAGCTTACAAAAGACATGGCTTTCCTAAAAATGCATTGAAACTGTTTGAGCAAATGCAACGAACATCCATCCAACCAGATCACTTTACCTTCTCGTGTATTATTTCTTTATGCGCCAGTGTAGCTTCTCTAAATCATGGTCTGGAAATCCATGGAAAGACAGTCAGATGTGGATTTCAATCTCACGTTATAGTCATGAATACCCTGATAGACGTGTACGCAAAATGTGGAAGAATGGAGAAGGCACGCGAATTGTTTGCTAAAATGCCTAATACAGATGTGGTCTCATGGAATGCGATGATTACGGGCTATGCACAAGATGGGTTTGTTGAAAAAGCTATGGAGGTTTTTAAGCAAATGCAATTGGGAGATGTAAAGCCAAATGCAGCAACCTTTGCCTGCGTCCTCCCAGCGTGTGCCGAAGTGGGAGTTTTGGGACGGGGTATGGAAATCCATAAGGATATAATTGAAAGAGGATTGTTATCAGATGTTGTGGTTGTAACTGCTTTGATCGACATGTATGCGAAATGCGAGAGCGTAGAGAAGGCGCAAAAACTGTTTGACAAAATGACTGAGCGAAATGTTATCTCGTGGAATGCAATGATTGCAGGATATGTAGAGAAAGGGCTGATTGATAAAGCCTTTGAGTTTTTTAAGCAAATGCAGCTGGCTGGTGTTAAGGTAAACTCAGCAAGCTATGCTATCATGCTCCCTGCATGTGCCAAAATGAGATCTTTGGAGCATGGTACTCAGATTCATCAAAAAATAATGAAAAGTGGATTTTTGTCAGAGGTAGTTCTGAATGCTCTTTTAAACATGTACTCAAAGTGTGGAAAAACTCAGACAGCGCGCAAATTGTTTGACAAAATGCCTCAACGAAATGTGGTCTCGTGGAATGCTATGGTTACAGGATATGCACAAAATGGTAATCTTAAGGAGACTTTAAGCCTTTTCAAAGAAATGCCTAAACGAAATGTAGTGACATGGAATGCTATGATTACAGGACATGCACAAAATGGGCTCACTGAAAAAGCCTTGGAAATTTTTAAGCAGATGCAGTTGGCAGGTGTAAAGCCAAACCTGGCAACATTTGCCAGCGTTCTCCCAGCTTGTGCACAAATGGGAGCTTTCGAACAGGGTATGGAGATACATCAAAAAGTAATTGAAAGTAGATGTTTGTCAGATGTTGTTGCAAATGCTTTGATAGACATGTATGCAAAATGTGGGAGTATAAAGAAAGCCCATCAATTGTTTAACAGAAGACATCGTCCAGGCATAATCTCATGGAATACAATGATTGCAGGATATGCAATGCATGGCTATAGCGAGGAAGCCGTCAAACTCTTTGAAGTGTTGGAGCTCTCCGGAACCTGTCCGGACCATGTAAGCTTCGTTTGTGTATTATTGGCCTGCAGCCACGGAGGTCTTGTGTGTCATGGCTGTAAATTCTTTAACTGTATGAGTGAGTCTTACGGCATCATACCCACAATCGATCATTATGTATGTATGGTTGACCTACTGGGCCGTGCTGGCTATCTAATGGAAACCCTAAACTTTATCATCAAAATGCCAACAAAACCTGACGCAGTTGTGTGGAAGTGTTTGCTTGGTGTTTGTAGATCATATAAAAATTTGAGGCTAGGAGAATATGTGGCAACAATTCTTTTTGAGTTGGAACCTAAAAACGCCGCACCTTATGTTTTGCTGTCCAACATATATGCAGAAGCGGGCATGTGGGTTGACACTCAGAAAGTGCGGAAACTGATTAAGCATAGCAGAATAAAAAAGATACCTGGACGCAGTTGGATTGAAGTTCATTAAACGGTACATGCTTTTTGTGCAGGGGACAGATTACACCCATAAGTCCAGGAGATCCATCCAATGCTGGATAAATTTGTCTTCAGAGAAGTGGGCAGCAGGTTGTGTCCAGATACAAAACCTATATCGAATGATGTGAAGGTGGAGAAGCGATTACTCATTCGTCTCCACGGTGGGAATTTGCCAATTGCATTTGGGTTGTTGTTGAGCAACTATCATCAAAAACCTTTAGGCATGTGGTCGCTGCCACACTGCTTCAAGGCTATCTCCAAGATTGGTGCAAGAGAAATTTGTTTTGAAGGATGCGGTTCTTTTCCACCATTTCAAATGTGGACGGTGCTTGTGGAGAGTATTGATGATGTCGAGTGAAGCAAGCTAGAAGCATTGGATTGCACTGTATCAAGATATATATGGTTTCAGACCTGCAATGGTAAGAAGGAATCGGATTTTATATTGTTAATGAATAAATGCTATGTCTTAGTGTTTGGAGAGATGGACCATGCTTTTGACTTGAATAGCATCATTACCTTGATAGACTGATGGGATATTTATTAAAGCCTTGTTAGGATACCATTGAGTAGTATGAAATTGTTTTATTAAGGATGCCTGTAAAGCTCTAGACTAGAAAGCTGGAAGGGCCAGAAAAATGGTAGATGAAAAAGGAAGGGACTTTTTAAAGGAAATATTGAGCTCCTTAAACACAACGGCAATGTGAGAGACAGGCCTACAATCAAGCACGTGATGGTTGGTTAGTCTTACCTTTTCGAATCCTTATATACCATTTGGGCCTAAATTATATTACCCAAATTATACATTTAAATTCATATTTGTGCAGGTGGAAATTTTTGTTGTTCGTGGTTATGAAGAAAATTCGGCATCAAATTAACCAATCTCCTAGTCAGGTCAATTGCTAGACTGAGATTGAATCTTACTATTGGAGCTCCCTAATGGAGAGGAGTGAAAAGTCTCACGAGATCATTGAGGATTTAACAGATTCCTTATATAATTTCTGTAAATCTGATTTGGCCAAGTTTCTTATAAAAATAGGATGTTAGTATCACTGATCAAAACATCTTTCATAATTAGCCGATAGGCTTTATAAGTGGACGTGGAGTCCACAAAATGCTGGCAAACCTGGCTCACACTGTTAAACAGGTTAACCGCCGCCAGGAAATTTTTTAACTGCTGCCGGAAAATATTAAATGATTTAACCTCTGCCCATAAATATTTATAATGCTTTCCCTTGAAACAGCTTACAGTATTCTTCTCACAGGTAAACAAGTCTACGCTGCCTGACATCATTTGAAACGTTACAAAAATTTCGTACATTGCATATCCGAACCAAATCTAAAACCCAGACATCTTACATCTGCTTTTCATTTACTGTAAATAGATTGAAGGAGCTTCGTCTCACATCAAGAAAAATCTGCTGTCTTATCAAATTTTATTTAAGTTACACTCATTAGCAGTATACATTGTCCCCCCCAAAAATAAAAAATACAATTTAAAAACATCTTCTAAACACAAAAAATATCTTTTTGTTTGGTAGGAAGGAACAGACAGTGGCTCCACCATAACAACGCCATTGATAGAGGTGATGTTTCCTCAACGTTGTATGGTTTGACAAGAAGAATCTGTGAAGCTTTTGACATTCTCAACAATTAATTGGGTTTAGGTATTTTTTCCAAATAATTTAGTCACTGGCCGTTTGGTTAGCCGTTAATGCCAAATTCACTTATTGTTTTGAAAGACCAGCCAATCAGGAAACAAAATGTATTAAATGCATTAACAGATGACTAAGCTTAACTTATTGTTGCCCGTTTTGGTTATATCAGGTGCCACCTAAACTTCTTTTGCTGCATAATGGTTCCACTTTTGAGCTTGGACTGTTTATTTTTTTTCATTATTATTGAAGAATTAGCAGACGATTTGAATCAATTGAAAAGATGAAATTAAATCAAATCATTATTGTTTGTATTATTTAAGATTAAGAAAAATTCTTCATCAATTTTTATATTAATTTTTTAATAATTACTAACACTTGCATCGTGAACAGTTGCAAGGAATTTGTCCACCCTCTCAATAACATTTGCACCACTCTTCAGCAACACCAAAACTTAACCAAAATTCATTACACAATCTAGTCTTCACAACCGGATTCCTTTTCCCCCTTGTTGCATGTGCAATCTCCCAACAACAATGCATGCACTCAGGTACCAATACATTCAATCCTTGCAACCAAAACCAGAGAACAAATTACATTTGCTGTTGACAAGACTTGAAAACTGTCACTATTTTGTCCTGTAGGCTACTCAACACACCAATCCTGCAGGCATTCCATCTTTTTTGCTGTCCCCTAACGCTACTATACACCCAGATTGTTTATAAAAATTATCTGATGTTTTTATCTTCTCACTCGAGTAAAAATGAATTTCGTGGAGCTGAAACATTTCTCGCCCCAAACCAGTTTAAAATTCTACTGCTTAAATTTGTAGTGTTTGAGTTTTTTTCTTTTTGTTATAATAGCTTGCTGGTATATCTGCATTTCATATATAGACCAAGCCTAAATAATGCACATAAAATCTGAATTCCTTTTGGCACAAATGAGTGAATATTGTGATGGTTGACGATCGTGGCTCTGCCCCTGCCATAAAATCTGCACATGAAACAAGTGAATGCTGTGATGACCCTATTTTTAGCAGGTTGTGACAGTGACTTGGTCAACTCATCATCACGACCCTCGTGAGCTGATGCAGGGTTTTGAGGGTCCCAGCTGGCAGACTTGCTATTTTTAGTAAGTCTGGA
>MU225309.1:1124972-1155823 GCA_018584345.1 Thuja plicata
AGTTTGGGCAAGGGATATTACAGTGGTATCAGAGCTTGCCTGCAAAGTGTTTGACAAATTGTCAAACATCCAGAATTAAACCACAGTTCAGTGTTTGTCAAAGTTAGAGCCACAAGGGGTTCTTACAAATGCACGCCTTGGTTTGTATTCCATAGAACCAAATTCTCATCAAAGAAAATCTTCAAAAGTTCTTGAACCACTCTCAAGAACTTTATCTTGTCAAGTTCGCTTAAACTCAAGCCCATAAGGCCACATTCTGATGATGCATTTTGTTTTCTATTCCATAGAACCAAATTCTCATCAAAGAAAATCTTCAAAAGTTCTTGAACCACTCTCAAGAACTTCATCTTGTCAAGTTCGCTCAAACTCAAGCCCATAAGGCCACATTCTGATGATGTATTTTGTTTAAAAACATTAGGTGACTTGTGTTTCCCTATTCTGTATGCATGTCTATCAGGAGAGAATAATAAAAACTTTGAATTGTTCAGGTTGGACACATGTATGCTGCATTTAATGGGGCAGTGTTAATACCTCTAGATGAATCCCATGTGTGGTATTTAGTTGAAAATTGTCAATACATTATAAAAAATCACATGCTGTCACAACTCTTGCTTTAAGATCAATTCAAGATTCATTATTTGAACAAGGGCTCAAACATGAAATCGTAGAGGAATATTCCCAGTTATGAAACATTAAGGAAAAATATTCTCTTCTTTGCACTTTCCTCCTGGACTGCTGGAAATTTTACTCTAGAGTTCAGTAGGAAAAGACTGAATTGATCTGCTCATGTTTTCATGAGAACCTTCATATCATGCATGCCTGAATGTTGAATACAAAAAAATTAGTGAACATTGGTGGCATGGTGAATATTTAACTTGGCTCTACTTCTACACTCATGGGTTTGTAGCTGTTATAATTCTGGCTCTAGACTAGGAATCACGTTTTGCTTCAAACTCTGAAAATTTCTCATTTACTACGTCATGGCTTTAGTGAGAAGCACTTTGTTTCTGAGCATGGGAGGGAGATAACAGATACTTTTTTAACTGTATTGTGTCTAAAGTCTGAGATTGCAGAGAAAAGGTTTATAGTTCCTCCGAATTTCATCATTAGTCATTATTGTTTAGATAAGGGCAGACTAATATGAAAGTTAAGAAATTTCAGGGTCTAAAGCTCCTTTGGCATACCTTAGTGCAAGAAGCTTTCAGTGGTACTTTGTCCTTTGGCAAACTTTGTGCTCAAGTCTAATAGATGTATACTTCTTCCTTCAACGAAGACACTCATTTATCCTCCAGGGCAATAAATTAATGGTTTCCTTTAATATCAAGTGGTAGCATATTTGTTGTACTTTATGGTCTACATTTCCTCTCAATATTGAGTTTATATATTCCTTTGCAATTAAGAACTAAATTTCTGCATTGGATCTAGCGGAACTTAGGGCTGAAGTGCAAACCACAAGGATACGAGCCCATCCAAAATTACTACCAGAGACAGAAGTTAAATTCTCACTTCCCAAACAATCTTTAGCAGCCAGAATGTAGCAAAAAAAAGCTCTATTTATTATGACTAGGAATTTTTTAAGTGTTTGTTTTTTTTTTTTTTTTGATCGGTAATTTTCGAGATATTATATTGATTTGCAATTCACGGTTACATACTTGTTCAAAAAGAGATGCTAAAATGAAATCTACTTTCTACTAAGGTGATGCACCAAAATGTTTTAGACTTGTACTATTGTTTTAATTCACAATATGTTCAAAAATCAAACTACAACATACACAATTCAGAAAATGTCATGCCTTTGCATAAGTATTTCATAGCTGGGTCTGACATTGTCTATAAGGACCTGAAAATGCCTATGAATGACAAATTCTCACAACTAAACCATTGAACTAATGAACAAACATAAATTGTGACCTGCAAATTCATGCACTTCCGCATAAGGGTAATAGAAACATGACTGAAATCAAGGATAAAATAATATGCCACAAGATAACATCAACTATTCCTAAAATCTGACACAATGTACAACTTCTTTGAATTTTTTGAAGGTAAAAATAGCTTATTTCGTTGCTTGAAAGGTACAAAACTGAGTAAAAGTGTGTTTTCTGCCATATGTTACTGAGAAATCTTAGTTTTAACAATGCTAGATTGAGTTACAATGCTGTTTTCTGCTAGAAAATAACTACAAAGAGTTATAAATCAAGTTGAGAGAAGCCATAATCTCCTGCTGCAATTCGAACTCTTGTTATCTCTTGATATCACCCAATTGCTTAGACCAGTCTATCAACATGCTTTTAATCTCACTAATTTCCGTATTGTCCATATTCTAAGGTTGACTACGATAATAAGCATGCTGGTTTGACATAGAATTGATTTCTTGAGGGTGATTTTGGGCAAAAGTTGGCCGCTAATAGATTGGTGCAGGGGTGGGTGGGTGGTAAGCATATTGAACACGCTGGCTATTTGTTGTTGCAAAGGAATCTATACCAAAATCAGCTGCTGGCTCAGATTGATATGGATAATAAGAGGGTTTAGGTGCAGTATTCTCATGATATGGGGGGTGATAGGATGTATTTCTATGAAATGAAGACATGTTGAAGCATTCATATAAGCTGCAAATCCATGAGAATCTCTTAAAATAAGGACAATAAAGTCTGATTTTTTTCATTCTAGCACTTTGTTTGCTTGAAACTAGTAGATATTCTTTTCAGAGTCGCCAAGTGTGTTGTTTCCTTGCCTCCAAAGGCAAAAATCACTAATATAAACACCAAATAATATATGGAAGAGCTATGGACGGAAAAGGTCCAAACCATCCCACCGAGCATGCCAAAAATTGTTATCAACAAGGTTCACACCCTTTTCTAAGCTACCAACTCAACAACTTGTTGAAACATGGGGTGGTCTCACAAAGTGTGGGCTCTAATGTTTGAGACCAATCTCCAGAGAGGGCTGGTTCCCTTCATACTTTACTTAATCTACTACTTGTTGGGAAAAGGGAAAATAGATGCTAAAATGAAATCTATGTTCTAATAAGGTGATACATCAAAATGTTTTAGACACGTAATATTATTTTAGCAAACATATGTATTCAGGAAATGCATACACTTACAGGTTGTAAATTGTGAAAACTCATGTAGGGTTGTCTAGTTGTGAAGAATTTTTCAGTTTTCAATAAAAAATAGCAATACAAAGTGTTGATGTTTGTGATGCAAAATTGGGAAATTGTGCAAAATAGTTCTTTGAGTTATTGTGAATCAAAGACAACAAAAGATAGGCCTAAAACATCAAATTTGGTGCATCACCTAGATAGTTAAAAGTTAATTTTTCGAAGTTCTCATTACTCTTTTCTCAACAAGGGAGTTGTTATCAAAATTTCAACGTTTTAGCAATTTTACTATGAAGGCATCTTTGAGAGTCAGTTCATCTCATTAAATGTCATTCAATCAGTTGATATGCAACAACAAAATAAATACACTGCAAGTTTCTAAGAGTAATCTTTTCATTTGTGTTGAACAATGATAAGGTACATTTTTGAGTTCATTCATTTGGAAATACAAATGCATGTATTTAAGAACAATTTAGAAAAGACTCACACAAGCCGTGAGCATAGCCTATCTCTTAATTTAATTTAAAACAACATTTAAAAGACAGAATAGAAGAAGGAGAGAAGAGGTCAAGAGTAACCAGTCATTGCCTGAATGCTTTGACTGGTTAGAAAGGTTGCTGATCTGGGAGATTTCTTTGATCTGTCTTTGGTTTGCAAGCCCTCCAACACATTCCTGAGCCCTGTAAAAATGGAGAAACAACGAGGTTAGATCCCATATGGATCTAAGCAATGACTGATTATTCATGATGTTCTCTATGCCTATGTTGCCTTTTAAACAATCCTAAATCAGAAAAAGAGAGAAAATCAGTATGCTCAGTGCTAGTGTGAAATGTGAAAAGGGTTTATACTAATGTGTTTGTTCCATGTGCAGGAAAATAATTATTGCAATGTATATGTGCTCCTAACCGAGGCTCCCTTCGGGTATGAGCCCGACATATGCATTAAAATAATTACTTAACAGGTTGCATGATCAAGCAAAGACATTATATTAAAGGGACGTGTTATTCATAACATTGAAACCTTTTATAATAAAGCATGTTAAAGTGCAAATATATGCAAGGATACAACGAGGAAAGAAAAGAAACAGTGAAAACGACCATCATGGACAGCAATAGAAGGGAAAATTTCCTGAGGTTAAAGCAATGCAAGGAAATGATAGATCTGGTGAATACAAGATAGCACTGGAAGCCACGTTTTAAAAAGGAAAGGGACTCATTCATGGTATTCAGAGAGCAACAGGTGTCATTTTGTTTCTTTCTTAAAAAATCATTTTAGAGAAGAAAGACATAGATTTTCTTTTTAAAATATGCAGTGACGAATCAGAACAATAATTGTGTTTTCAGCATAAATCAGGGTTTTCATGAAGTCACGTGTGCATAATTATGAAGAAAGCATGATATAAATAAAAAGGCAGAAATCATACATTTTTATTCGAAAACCAGCTTTTTGCAAATAGAGCTGTATTTTTCTCTCAAAGTGATGTCCTAGAAACAACAACAAATCTCCTTTTTAAAACCCAACAAGTGTTTTTGATAGCATCATGATGAAATATACTGAAAGTTTCTGCTCCTGAAGCTATAAAATGAAATGCAGCCACAAAAATATGTAATAACAGTTATCAAAAGAATCTAAAAAGACTTCATGAAACAGCAGAGTTTCCAGCAAAAGTCTCTTTTGAAAAAACTGAGGAATACTTCAGAAGCGTGTGTTTTCAACTAAGAAGGTAAAGAAGCAGCAAAAGTGACGGATTCAATTCAACAACGACATTTCCACTATGCTCATAGTGTCACAGAGATAAGGTGAGCAAGGTTAACATAACAGCCAGATGTCCATCAATACCGACAAGGAAGAAGCGTAAAATAGATGCTAGCTCTCGGCGGTTACGGTATTTGCAGGCTCAAGCTCAAGAAATTGAATATAAATAGGGATAACAAAAATTGACATTACTGGGGCAGGGCATTTCAAAACGAATGAGAGAACAGGTCCAGAAAATTCAGAATAAACTTGTACAGATTCAGAAACCAGTGTTGTTGGCAATCTCAAACACTATCAACTTTTTACATCCAAAATCTCCAGTTTATCCACGCATTGCTCAAGGAAAAGCTTGGAATGAAATGACAGTTACATGGACCAGTGGTTATGGGATTGAGGAAGCAATACCTATTGTTGAGTGGGGTCTTGAAGGGAAGAGTCAACATTTTTGCCTCCAGCTGGGACATTGACATTCAGTCGTAACAACATGTCCACCTGCTCGCACAGTTGGCTGGCGAGACCCTGGTTTTATACAGTCTAGCTTTCTGAAAGATTTATGGCCAACTACCAAATATTACTACAAAGTTGGTCATAAGCTATTCAATGGCTCGTATATTTGGGGGCAGTTGAATTCGTTTATATCTTCTCCATACCCTGGGCAATATTCCGTGCAACGTGTAATTATTTTTGGTGACATGGGAAAGAACGTGATGGCTCTAATGAGTATAACAACTTTCAGCCTGGGTCACTTAATACTACTGATCGATTGATTGAGGACTTGGGAAATATTGACATAGTCTTTCGTATTGGAGACTTAGTTTATGCAAATGTATATCTTTCTCAGTGGGATCAATTTACATGTCAAATAGAACCCATTGCTTCAAAGGTTCCTTACGTGGTGGCCAGTGGGAACCATGAACGTGATTGGCCAAATACAGGTTCCTTTTATAAGAATCTAGACTCTGGTAAGAGAAAGTAGCAGAACCGGATAAAGCATGAAGTTTCCAGAAAACGGCGAATACCTATAGAAGTAATGCAAATGGCGGCCACAGCACCAGCAAGTTTCGACAAAGGAAGCTTCCAGTTTTGTTTATGGCGTAACATTCCAGCTCCAGACAAAGGCGATAGCAAAAATAATCTACAGTTTCCAGACAAAGGCGACAACAAAAATAATCTCCAGTTTCCAGATAATGGCGGCCAGGGTTTCATAACCCTCAAGAAACTCTTTCGGCAAAAGGGAAATGATGAGTTTGAAAATACCAAATGGAGGATATTTTAGGGCGACAGGCTTTATGCCCTGTTTTGTTTTGAATATATTTTTGAAGTCCGAAAGGGAGCCAGGTTTTTTCGCATAATAACCTATTAGGTTATGTAAGTAATATTAATAGTTCGTTGCTATTAAGTATTAATATTACTTTATATTTCTAATATCTCATGAATGTTATTTTCCTTCCAAATTTTAAATGTAAATTAATAATTAATTACAATGACATTATAAATTGTAATTAGTTGTTAATATTTGAACTAAAGGAGTTATCTTTGAGAGAAGGTGGACTAAGACTTTTGACTTAGTACGATGGAGACATAAGGATGGTTTTTAGGGGTTGAGAAAGTCTTTGGAGCAGATCTAGGAGCTTGTTGAGCAGATTCAGGGAGGTTGGAGTTCTTCTAGGGGTTTTGGGTCAGATTTTGACCTTTTCATGGCAGTTAAAGGGTCTTTATGGCCATTTGGAGCCTTTTGAGGTCAGTTATAGATGAGTCATAGGTTCTTTATGACTTAGTGGAGTCTTTTTAGTGGATAGGCTTCATTTTTATGGGTTTCTAGGTCCTGTTTTGGAGGCTATTTTTCAGGATCCGGCCCTTGGTGATTGAGTGTTGTTTACTTAGTGTTGGGAACACTCATTATTGATTTCAGTTCTGATAGAGGCAGGAGAGGCTTTTGTGACAGATTTTCATGTCCTTAGCATTTTTTGCATACTGTTCTGTAACTCATTCTGGAGATTGAATACATATGACAACATCATTTGGAGCATTATTTCTGTGAAGTTGGGCCTTCTCTTCTTTCTATATTCTGTGCAGATATGATTGATAGAGGTAATTTGTGAACTATTTTGTTCCTTGTTTCTTTTGTCTCAGATAGTGCCTGGTATAGGGGTGTATGTTGTTTGCAGGTCATAGTGTGTGTTTTGTGAATTTGAAGAACTTCTGAGAGAAAGATTTATTTTTCTTTATTAGTTTTCATCCTAAGACTTCACTGTGAAATACTTATGCAAGCCTATATAGTGGAGAAGTGTTCGTTAATAAAAATGGAATCTTACAGATAATGGTCAGCCATTGTATCCCATCCCATATATTTTGGTGTATCACCTGGTTCTCTAGTTTAGATTTTAAAAAAAATCTTAGGTTCATTTCAGTAACTTCTATCCCTTTTCCCATAAGTTCAAGTTAGTTTTGTGGAGTTATCAGTGATCATCCAATAGGAACCGACCTAGAATCCAGAGGGTTTATTTCTAGTTACGCATTTCCCACATGCAGAAATGAATCCCATGTTAGGCAAAGTTGTTAAACTTGTGTAGTTTAACAGGGTGCAATTTTAAGCCTTAACAGGAGTATAATAAGTAGTTTTAGGTGATTCCAAGGTAGCCAACCCTCTCTAGAGATTCATTCCATCTTTTCAACAACCCATAGGTCTAGGAGTGTTTCCATGTGTCAACAAGTGGTTAAGTGTATAGCTTAATCTTGGTGCAAACTCGATTGATAACCATTGTATTTGACAAAATGCCTAATTTATCTATATAAATAGCTGATATATTTTGTCATCAAGTTGAAATGGAATTTTTTTAGTTTAAAATGCAATTTTTTGTTGTGTGCACTTGGCTGCAAGAACTATCACGGATGCACAAATATGTCATACAAAGAAATTTTGATTTCTTTCTATGCCCAAAAAATGGGCCAATTATATGCACTGCATGCTATCACATAATAATTACAAAATGCTATTTTGTTTCTTAAGATGCAAGGCATATTTGTTTGCTGCTTTGGTTCCTCTTTTGATGATTTTACCATAGGGAATTTTAAAGCCTACACATTACCATGTGTTACTTGATCAAAACAAGTTTGTTGTAGATGATATTCAAATTCTTGTTCATATGTGTACAATATTTGTAGGTAAGTTTGTACTTCCTAAAAGCTTCTAAAGTAATTTAAGTGAGTTTTGCCTTCAAAGTATTTCTACTAAATTTTCTTTTTGAAAGTCATGATTGCGATGTTTATGCTTGATTTGTATATAGTGTGTCCAATAAACTATATCCATTTGGTTTCCACACAAATGTAACAATTCTTAAAGATTAAAAACTTTTCAAAATCCTGTCTCGATCTAGAAGAGGGGAAGGTTTGATTGCATTAGAAGGGGGAATATTCTAGAGCCCCCTAAGATGCATAGAAATGTTTGTGATTTATTTGATGTTTTTTGTTTAGTTTTGAATTAAATCTATCCTTGAGTTCTTCAAAGCATTTTTACATAAACCCCTTTACTCTTGCACTAGCTGAGAAAATTATTTTTACTTAGAAGTAGCAACAATTAGTTTCATTGATTTGCTAGAGATCCACTCACATTGACTTCCAAATTAGCTTTGCCATTCATATGTAACTAGTTCAACTCTTTTCTAAGTGAGTCATTTTATGTTATACTTGATGTGACACATCAAAAAGTTTGAAGTGGTAGTTCTTTGGAGTAAGATTTCTTTTTGTAGAACTTCTATTCTGGGTTGAATGTATATGGTGTTGGCATGTGTGCTCATGGGATATGCTAATTAAAGTGTTCTATGAAATTGTTGACACTATAGATTAGCTTTTGATTTGTTTATAGCCATGATTTCTTTGGCAAAATATAGATAAATACATCTCTCCTAATGTGTATTGATCAATCCATTACTATCTTTTTTTGACAAGTATAAAACCAACATACCTATATTTTAATAAACTTATGTTTTTGAAAATAGCAGCAACCAAGAAAAGGGAGCTAACCCTTACATAAACAAGGCCTGAAAGCAGAAACACAGGCCATCGACAACACATAAGGTGCTGACTAGAAGATAAAGAACAAACCACAAAGGGTAGAAGCTCATCAGCCAAACTCACAACCTAAGAGAAGGTGAGCGAGAGTTAGAAGAAAAGTTCTTCCTACGCCGCCTGACAATAGTCCATGCAATGCAATCCTTAGGCTCACCAACAAAGGAGACCCCATTAGGACACCCGTCAACACCAAGGCCAAAGTGATTAGGGGTCAGAGCATTAGAATCAACAACATGGGCCAAAAGGCCAGCGAGCGTTGCACCTGAAGAAGCAGGGGCAACATCCAAGGTTGCGACAGGAGCAAGAGCTAGGCGAGCGATAAAAGTCTGGTATTGACCAGCAACATGGGCAACACCCAGGTTGTCAGCAGGAGTTTCATCTTCATCAGCAGACTGTGAGTCCTCATAGGAAGAAACAAAAAGAGAATCAGAAACTATGACTGTCAAATGGTCATAGCTAGTAGCCCTCCACCATGTGGTAGCACCTTTCCGACGTAGAAGAGCGCAATCAGTGGCCAAGCGACCTGTAGAGAAGCAACACTGGCAACAGAAGGGAAGACCCTCATAATCCAATGCTTGGGACCATGGCCGCTCACTGACTATGAGCACCACATCAACCGGAAGTGGAGAGGAGATATCCATTTCAACTAGAATACGTGCGAACGTAGAATGATCCAAAGTAGTAGTAGATCCATCCAACTTCAGGAACCAACCAATAGAATATCCAATGGCCTCGAAGCAAGACAACTCCCAAAAGTGAAGTGGGAGATTAGGAAGGCAAACCCATGCAGAACGCACATTGAGTGGTTCCATAAGCTGTCCAGGGTTTTGTAGAGAGGAAATAATTTTCCCAAACCCATACCTTATTCAGTATTAAGTCAAGATCTTCAGAAGAAGAGAAAGCAACAATAAAAAAAACCTTTTGCACAAGGGTATAGCTCAATGTCACCAGAAATAAGGGGTCCCCAAGAACTAGTAACCCAAATGTGTAAATCTAGAAGAGAGGGCCAGAAACCCGCAAACCTGCAGACCAAACCTCGACACTGATAGAAGCCCACGTTCTCCATTACCTTAGGTCCGCAAACCACCACAGGAGAGGCCTTAGCACAGGCGATAGGATGAGCCTTCTCCCGAGGAGGAATGGTAGCAGAAGACTTGGCAGCCCGAGCAAAGCTCCTTCCACCAAAAAATAGTAGATTTTGGGGGAAGAGAATCTACCGTAGCATTCACGGGGTCAGAATCACCAACAGGAGTAGACGTCCCAGCACCAAGGGTATTCAACACAATGCCCTTAGACAACTGGGCACTAGAAGCCTTCGTAGCAAGTCCACTTGAAGAAGGGCAGATGCAAACAACGACAACAACAGTTGAGACACCCCAACAAACCATCCGCTGTAAGCCCCAAAGAAAAATCGACAGCATCATAAGCATTTGCAGAAGGGACACCTCCCGAGCCAGACGCAACACGTCCCCAAGCAACAGGCGGTGAGGAGGTGGCAAACTTAGCGGACGAGTTTGAATTTGCAGAGTGGGAGCGAGGACCGTTAGCGAGCGCCATTGCTTCTAACATCATTAAAAATGTTCTTTGACCCTTCACGCCGAGTTGTATCAATTTTGGAAAAAATAATTCGAATATGTTTATCAAATTTTCACAAAATAAAAATTACCCTAATCATTCCCAAATAAGAATGTTTTTTTCAACATAAATTCTAAAACTATTTTTTTAAAAGAACCCAATTACAAAAGTTTCAAAATTCACTTGAACAAATAACTTTTATCATAATATCACCTTCCCATATGCATGATATATATGACCCCTTCCATCCCTAAATTAAAAAGATTTCTTTCATATCTTCTATTCATCATAGGACACCCAATTGAATAAATTTTAAAATGAACCATTCAGATTTTCTCAAACCTAACACCACATCCAATATTTGTAATAAAAATTCATATAATCTTGCAACGTTTAGGCTGGCATTTCTGGAGTATCTTCTCCCATGCTTTACAGTCACTGAATCAACAATAGAGAAGGCTTTCAGGTGTCCATTTTTCTCGCCCTAATCCGAACTTCTAAAAAACTTCCTTCTGCAAGTGTGCCAGTCCTGCTTACGATGGTGAACCGGTCCTGCATGATTCTGGTATTTGCAGTTAGCATGATAATGCCAGAATCTCCTCATAGAGCAAATTTGTTGAAAAGGCTCAACATACTTTCAAGAAAATGTGTCTTGCAAGTGTAAGCCAGATTCAACAACCTTTACTCGCATTCTCCTTGGCTGTGATAAAATGGAAGCTTTGAGATAGACGTGTGCAAAATATGCCTGCCCAAGTAAGGCACATGGACTCAAGAGATGTCGCCTCATGGAATGCAATCATTAGAAGATTCTTATTTTTAAGGAAAATGTTTGTTGAAAAGGCTACAGAAACGTTTACAGAAACTTTCAAGAAAATGCTATGGGCCTCCCTGCCCCAAAATAGACGCTCTCCATTTCTTCTCCCTTTTGTTTTTTCTAATTCCTTTCAGACTGTGATGATCATAGCGTATGCACGAATCAGTTTGGATGAAACTAATATTAAAAGAATATATGTTTACAAATAATTTTGCTGCCACTCTAGGAAGCCTCTCTTAAAAATATGTTTCTTTTAACTTCATTTTTGTAGTGTATCTTTTCTAGTGGATTTTCATTTAAATTTCACCTTAATTTCTTATAGGTGTATTTCTTGAATTTCATACAGATGCAAGTGCTAGTTGATAATAGTTTTCGAATATAGATTTACTAATATCTTACTTTCTTAGAGAGCTAATATGTTTGTTAAATTAGAAGAAAAAAGTTTTGTTGAGTTATCACAATTTTATTTCTTAATTTCTAACTCAAAATAAATAATAATTTTTTTTTATGGTTAAGTATATTTAAAGTTTATAATATTGTTATTGTTTATGTATTAGTAAAACATGCATAATGATATGTAGGCATCCCTCACGCGAGGGAAAAACCTAAAGCCTTTATGAGTAATATTGGAAAATGGATTAGAAAAGGCAAGTGAGTAACAAGTTCACCTTGAAGTCAAGTAAAGATATAATAAATGGTTAGGACAAATAATATAAAAAACTAGATATGTTTATAGTTAAATCAAGGCAATCTAGGGGTTGAATAATGATACAACTATTAGTTAGTATTAACTGACAAGCCAAAGAAAGGTATGTATATTAGGGGAGAGGACCTAGTAGTTGAGCACCCTAACTTCACGCTTCTCAAAATCCTATGTGGACATTTCAAATCACTCCCATTTTTTTACAGTAGCTTACTTGGCAGTCCCCTGCTTATAACTAAGATTTGAGGGCCACATCATCAAATATGATGCCACATCAGCATGCTTTTTGCCAAGGTGTCCAAAATAACCCCCCAAAAAAGTGAGACCATTCGTAGTGCATTAGGAACCCCCATACTTGTGCAGCTGATGTGGCATCACACAATTGGTTGCTTTTTAGAATAAGGGACACATTTCATTCAATTATGGGTACTTATCATTAGCAAAAACAACTTTAAAGTCACAACTATTAGTACAATGATGTCAAAAATATTGGATATTAAATCAGCAAGTGTGAGTATTAAGTTAACAACTCCTATCACAACCATTGGAACGTGTTCAAGTACTGGGTCCTCTCCCCTACTATAGGTATAGAATAACAAGATCACTTTTCATGTTGTATAATTGTAAAATATATTATGTAATAGAGTTATATTTAGTGGTTAATGAAGAAGTTCCTTATTTGTATGACTTTCTTTTTAATAATTTGTTTTGCCAATTGTCATAAAAATTAGATTATATGAACATATTTGTAAGCTCTACACGTCATCTCTTGTTTGTCAATCTACCCTTGGCCCATTTCCAATTAGCAAATTTTTCCCTAGTAGAAAAGAGTTATGTTTTCTAATTTACAAAGATGAACATTTATGCCTATAATTCTCTATAACATCTAACACAACTCTCAAATATGAACCTCTAAACTCTATCTACCTAGATCAATATACCTTAGCTTAAATGAATCATAATTGGCTTTAGCAAGATGAAAACACCATCATCTTATAGCTATCTATGCATTTTCTTCCTTTGTTATAGTGCTACAAACACTTTTTTGTTACTAGGTGCATTATATTTTGGGAACATCAATTGGCAAAATATATGAAACTAAAATTTGGACATACTTAAAGCAACATTGACTTTCTATTTGTTGAAGCCACTTCATCATCAAAATAAGAAGTGTGCATGGTAATTCATATTGACTATCGCTCTCAAATATGAAACTCTAAACTCTATCTACCTAGATCAATATATATTAGCTTAAATGAATCATACTCGCCTTTAGCAGGGGGAAAACACCATCATTTTATAGATATCTATGCATTTGCTTCCTTTTTTTGTGGTGCCACAAACACTATTTTGGTACTAGGTGCATTGTATTTTGGGAACATCATTTGACAAAATATATGAAACTTAAATTTGGACATACTCAAAGGAAAGTTGACTTTATATTTGTTGAAGCCACTTCATCATCAAAAAAAGAACTGTGCATGGTAATTCATATTGACTATAACGTTATAATTCTTGAAAAAAAATGGTGAACATACTATAACAAGAGCATGGAGGCGATGTATTGATGCAAAGGGTATATCAATTTTCAAGCAAAACCGCTCAAGCTCTTTTGATAAACTCTTGAACTATTTGACCCTTATGGAATCTTGACCCCTATGTAGGATTCACACCCTCATATGCTCCTATGGATAGGACTTGGACCCTTTTCTCTCCTTCATCCAAGATATAACAACACCCAACTACCATAGCAACTCTAAATATTTGGGGATACACTCCTCACATCATGCCCATCTTGCACTAGACCTTGTATAGGACGCTCAAAAGAAACCTTCACTATGTCCTTACACAAATTGACTCCTCAGCCCCAAAAATGTCCAAATGGACTTGGAACATCACAATTTGCAACTTGAAATAGACCCACAACAAGATTTGATGACACTTGCTTTGTAATGGTGGCTTATCCCTTGTAGCCCTACTTTTGGACTAATTGGACCTTAACACCCAAACCTTCCACAAAAGGATGCAAAAAATCAGGTTTTCAAATACCCTTTTCCTGGATACAAAATATATCTTAGAATTAGATCTAGGTTCCTTCTTTGACTTGTCAAACTATGACTGATTGCAGAGACCTAAAAGGGCTAATTAGGTTTGATTTACAAAGCAACTGCTATGAAGATGACTTTCTCCACACAAATAATTTTTGGGACACTTCTAACTATGTTAGAAAACATCAAATTTACCATTACTTGGGGTCTGCTCAATCATTTGGTATCACTTTCCACAACTTCTTTGTTACTTCATGCCTGCCACATAAAGGTGTCAGGCCTAGGGCTTGGTAATAATTCTTACTTCCTCCATCTCCCAATTTGAGACTTCATGAATCTTAAAGTAGACGGGGAGACCTAACTTTCCACCAAGGTTCGTAATTTTCTTATGGTGGAAAGTCAAGTTATTTGCAATTCTCTGTCAGACCCTAGGTAGACAGGTTTACAGACTGGTTTCACTAAATTTGTTGTAACTTCCTTCAAACCTGATGGATCAACTTAAAACCAATTACATAAGGTACTTAACTCATTTATTTAAACATTCATGTGCATCAAACCAATCAATCAATCAATACTGAGTCGTACAATACAAGAAAACAACACAACTCAAGGGAAATATAGTAGTTTATTAATTTCTCAAGCCAAGTCTTTAACAACCTTTGATGCCTAGACCTATTGAGGCATAAATATCCTTATTTCAACTCCCTCAACCAACTCCAACCAAAATTTGAACCATATGGCTGTTGGAGGGGCGAGTTGCACTTTTTGGCAAAAGTTGCTCAAAAGTTGCATTGCAACATTTTGACAACTTTTACAATTTTGACAACATTTTACATTTCTTTTCATCTACTTTCCAAATTACATTTTTTGTTGGCCAAACATGATCCTAAACATTAAAAAACTCTAAATTTATCATTTTCCTACTCTTCTTGGATCTTTGACCAAGTTTGACCACTTTGACCATTACATGCCTATTCAGGACCTAGTGGCTTATAGCCTTACAAATTGGTCTCAAGACCTTACAAAATGAAATGAAATGGTCCATGGGACCTTATTACATCACAAACATCCAAATTTTTTTTTTTAGCCTTCATGGATCTTCATGTGCTTTATGGGGTGCTCCTGCACCATACTCCCGAGGTTGAATATTACTCAAGTCCCTTGAGCAACCAGGTTGTCAACAATAGTTCCATGCTTCAGGATATCATCTTCAGTAATCCAAGTGAAATACTCATCAGGAAAACCACTCTATTTGACAAGATAATCCTTGTAGGTCTTCTTTCTAGTCTTCTTGATTACCTGGGTGTCCAATATGCATTCAAGTTGTACTGGCATGCCAGGTGGAAGATCCTTTATCCATTCAACATCTTCTTTTAATGTCAAACCTGCATCAAAATCTGCATCCAAAAAACCTTTATAGGGAAACATATCAACAACATTAAATATAGGAGATATTGCTAAGCCCAGGGGTAGTTCAATCTCATAGGCATTGGGTCCAAACTTGTGCACTATTTTGCAAGGACCAACTTTCTTCATCAGTAGTTTGGTAGGCTAAACCTTTGGGAGTCTTTCTTTCTTCAGGTATGCCATGAATAGATCCCCAAGTTTGTTTTTTACATCTCTCTTTCTTTCATCTGTCCTTGCTTTGTACTGTTCAAAACTCTTTTGTAAAGTTTCGTTAACCATGTCATGAATGTCCTTCATTGTGATTGAAATCTTCTCCTTGAGCACTCATTTTCTCCATTCCATTCAGATCTCTCAACTCCAAGATCCCTATAGGATGAACTCCATACACAATTTTGAAAGGGCTCTTACCTGTACTCCTATTGATGGAGTCATTATGGGCATACTCTGCTTGACTGATCACCATGTCCCATGTCTGTCCATGTTTCTTTGTTAAGAACCTCAATAGGTTTCCCAAGGACCTATTTACCACCTCAATTTGGCCATCTGTTTGAGGGTGGTAGGCTGAAGTGAATGATAGTTGTGTACCCAATTTATTCCATAATGTATGCCAAAAGTGACCCACAAACTTTGAATCCCTGTCAGTAGCAATGTTAAGTGGCAATCCATGTATCCTGACAACTTCCTTGAAGAACCAACCAGCTATATGGGAGGCATCATTTGTACATTTGCATGGAAAGAAGTGTGCCATTTTGCTGAATCTATCCACCACTACAAAATACTGTGAAAACCTCTTGGTGTCCTAGGAATACACAAAACAAATTCCATACTTATGCTCTCCCATTGATTATTAGGGATTGGAAGTGGTTGGTAAAGGACTATATTAGAAGATGTGCCCTTGGCTCTTTGGAAAATGCCACAACTCTCAACAAAATTCCTAACATCTATTTTTAACTTAGGCCAAAAATAAAACCTCTTTACCTGCTCTAGGGTCTTGTCAAGCCCAAAATGACCACCTAGACTGCCATTATATTTCTCCCTTTTTATATTTTATCTCATAGAGAATTTTGGAATACACATTTGACTCCCCTTAAATAATATCCCATTCTGCACCCAAAACTTTGAGAATTTAGTATGACAAGAATTTGAAAATTGTGCACATACCTCATAGATTTCCTTGAAATCTGCATCATCCCTATATAGGTCCTTGAGGGATTCAATTCCCATACTTTGTAATTGCATTTCTTAGATTGTAAGCACCCTCCTACTAAGGGCAACCATCACCTTGTTAGCTTGACCTTTCTTATGTTTGATTGTAAAGGTGTATGCTTTCAATTGCTCTACCCACTTTATGTGCTTGCAATTCAAATTTTCTTGTCCATTCAAGAAACTTAGGGCATGGTTTTCTATATAAACAATAAATTCCTTTGGAAAAAGGTAGTGCATCCACTTCTTTAATGCCTGCACCATGACATATAACTCCAAGTCATAGGTGGAGTATCTCTTCTTTTCATCATTGAGCTTCTCTGAGAAGAAGGCTACATCCCTGCCCTCTTGGCTCAAAACAACCCCAATAGCCTGGTTACTTGCATCACACTCCACAGTAAACAATTTGTTAAAATTAGGGAGAACCAAGATAGGTTTTTGTGCTACCCTACCCTTCAAATACTCAAAACCCATGTTAGCAGCCTCTATCCAATAAAATCTACATTTATTGCCTCATTTAATGGTGTCAAGGATGGGTGCATAAATTTGACTGAAGTTCTTTATGAACTTCCTATAAAAAATTTCCAATCCATGGAAACTCCTTACCTCTCCTAAAGTCTTTGGAGGGGCCCACTTCAAGACTGCTTCAACTCTTCATGGATCCATTTTAAGACTTCCTTTGGAGATCACAAACCCCAGATATACAAGTTCTTCTTTCATGAAGACACACTTTTCAATATTGATCATTAGCTTCTCCTCATTAAGCCTCGTCAAAACCTGATCTAAATGCTTTAGGTGTTTCTCCATTCTCCTTCTAAAAACAAGAATGTCATCTAAATATACAACAACAAATATGCCAATAAAATCATGCAATACCTCATTCATCAAATCCATAAAGGTACTTGGTGCATTGCTTAACCAAATGGAATAACCATCCATTCATAAAGACCCTCTTTGGTCTTAAAAGTCATTTTCCACTCATCACCTTGCCTAATTCTGATCTGATTGTAACCAGACTTTAGGTCAATATTTGAGTAGTAGCATCCTCCTACCAAGTAGTACAAAATGTCCTCAGTTCTAGACATGGGAAACCTGTACCTTATTGTAACTTTGTTGATGGATCTTTAATTAGTAAACAACCTCCATGTTCCATCCTTTTTTTGGGTTAGGAATGTTGGTACTGCACAATGGCTTACTATCTTTCTTACCAACCCCTCATCTAGGAGCTCTTGTACTTGATTGGCTATGTCCTCATTTTGTGTAGGTGTCATCTTATAAGCAGGCTTATTTGGTAATGTTGCGCCAGGTATAAATTCAATTTGATGACTCACATCCCTTATTGGGGGTATTGTAATGGGTATCTCCTTTACAACTATACCTCTGTACTTGTTTAACAATCCTTGCACCTCCTTGGGAACATCTCCTTGCTTACTAGTTTGCAGATCAATACTGTCTTTGGGCTTAATGATCAGTGCATATCCCTGGTGGTCTTCCTCCTTTAAGGCTTCTCGGAACTCCTTCCCACTCACCAACATGACACTTGATCCTATGTGCTTATTTGCACTTTCTCTTGTAGGGGATCCATTTTATATTTCCTCCCATTCTTAGTGATGAGGTAAAAATTCTTCTTCCCATGATTTGGTGCTTGGAAATCAAACTGTCATGGACATGCTAACAACAAGTGGCATGCATCCATGGGGATTACATCACACAAAATTTTATCCCTATACTCCCCTATTTCAAACTCTACCAAGGATTGTTCATCAACTACAACTTGTTGCCCCTTATTCAACCATGACACTTTGTAGGGGTTAGTTTGAGGTAATCTCTTCAATTTTAATTTGTCTACCATTTCTACTGAAACTAAATTCTCAATTAAACCAAAATCAACTATTACCTTATATAGATTTCTATAGGCTTTACATGTGGTCCTGAATAGTGTCTTTCTCTGAGGGGGCTCTTGTATTTGTGACACATTCAACAAGGTTCTTCTCAACATCAGGATTTATCCATCATGTGTGGGACCCACATTTTGAATTGGGGATTTTACACTGACAATATTCCTCCATGATCAGTTGGTTCCTTCTCTCTCCTCCATGAGAGGTTGAGGCTTTCTTCAGAAAATTGTTCATGGTGTGTCCTACTTGGTTGCAATTGAAGCATCTTCCTATGAAGACACTACGACCTCTCCCTAGACCTCCAAATCTACTCCTTCCATTGGGTCTTCTTCCTCTATAGCCCCCTCTAGAACCAAAGTGCCCACTTTTCTCTTGGTGGCTAGACTCTCCTTGACATCTTTAAAATTTATTCCTTCCTCCATTGTTCCCCCTTCCTTTGAAATTTCTTCCCCCTCTACCTCTTTAATTATGCTCACTTTTCCTCCTTACCTTCTCCTCTTCCCTAAGTTCCATTTAGAAGAACTTTCCCACTATCTCAGGGGTCAAGATGCTAATCTCATCTTGGATATTGAATTTCAACCCATTGATATACCATGAAATTTTACTTTTTCACCCTCTACATGCCCACATCTAAGATTAAGTTTGTGGAACTCTTCAGTGTAGGTAGATACATCCATGTCTCTTTGTTTGCGGTTCTACATCTTCTTGAAGACTTACAACTCATAATCAGTTGGCATAAACCGAGACTTGATATTCTCCACTATTCTGCTCCAAGATGTGATCATGCTCCTTCCACTCTTCACCCTTTCACCTTGGGTGTAGTTCTACCATGTGAGTGTTTCTCCTTTCAACTTTATTTTTGCAAATCTCACTCTTTTACACTCAGGTACCTCCTTGTATTTGAAATAGATTTTCTAGGCCTCAATCCATTCCACAACCTCATCACATCCATCTTTCCACTGAACATTGGGAGATCCACCCTTTCCTCTGAAGAATCCTTGCCCATTGTCTTTAGGGCATCAAACAAATACTTCTATTTTGCAGGTATCTCTATCTCCTACCTCTAGGGTATTTCTTCTTCATCTTCCCCTTTCTCTTATTCTCTTTCAAATACCTCAAATTATGCCCTTATCTCTTTCCTCAATTCTTTGGTTATTTTGTTGAGCCCAACCTTGATCATCTCTTCCATTTCTTGGAACCTCTTTACTAGATCTGTGGTCATTACCTTTGGAGGCATGTTGTTAGCCTCTTCCTCTTCACTTGCTTTCGCTGACATACACCAATCCCAACAATCCAGTTGGCTCTAATACCAATATGATGCAGAGGGTATATCAATGTTCAAACAAAACCTCTCAATCTCTTTTGATCAACTCTCAAACTATTTGACCCGTATGGAATCTTGACCCCTATGTAGGATTCACACCCTCACATGCTCCTATGGATAGGACTTGGACCCTTTTCTCTCCTTCATCCAAGACATAAAAACAACCAACTACCTTAGCAACTCTGAATCTTTGGCGATACAACTCCTCACATCATGCCCATCTTGCACTAGACCTTATATATGACGCTCAAAAGCAACCTTCACTATGTCCTTAGACAAATTGAATCCTCACCCCCAAAAATGTCCAAATGAACTTGGAACATAACAATTTGCAACTTGAAACAGACCCATAACAAGATTTGATGACACTTGCTTTGTAATGGTGGCTTATCCCTTATAACCCTACTTTTGGACTAATTGGATCTTAAGTCCCAAAACTTCCAAAAAAGGATGCAAAAAAGTTAGTTTTTCAAATACCCTTTTCCTGGATACAAAAAACATATCTCGGAATTAGATCTGGGTTCCTTCTTTGACTGGTCAAACTATGACTGATTGCATAGACCTAAAAGGGCTAATTAGGTTTGATTTACAAAGAAAGTGCTATGAAGATGACTTTATCCACACAACCAATGTTTGACACACTTCTAACTATGTTAGAGAATATCAAATTCACCATTACTTGGGGTCTACTCAATCATTTGGTATCACTGTCCATAACTTCTTTGTTACTTCTTGCCTACCACCTAGAGATGTCGGGCGTAGAAATTGGTAATACTCATTACTTCCTCCATATCCCATTTTGAGACTTCATTAATCTTAAAATAAATGGGGATACCAAAATTTCCACCAAGAGTCATAATTTTCCTATGGTGGAAAGTTAAGTTATTTGCATTTCTCTGTCAGACCCTAGGTAGATAGGTTTACAGACTGGTTTCACTAAATTCGCTGTAACTTCCTTCAAAACTGGTGGATCAAATTCTACTCAATTTCAGAAGGTAATTAACACATTTTTTCAAACATTCATGTGCATCAAACCAATCAATCAATACTGAGCTGTACAATGCAAGAAAACAACAAAATTCAAGGGAAATATAGTAGTTTATTAATTTCTCAAGCCAAGTCTTCAAAATTCTTTGATGCATCAACCTCTTGAGGCATAAATATCCTTATTTCAACTCCATCAACCAAACCCAACCTAAAATTTAACCATATGGACGGTGGAGGGGCGATTTGCACTTTTTTGGCAAAAGTTGCTCGACAACATTTTGACAACTTTTACAAATTTGACAACATTTTGAATTTCTTTTCATATACTTACAAAATTACATTGTTTGCTTTCCAAAAATGACCTTCAACATGAAAAAAATCTAAATTTATCATTTTCCTACTCTTCTTGGGTCTTTGACCAAGTTTGACCACCTTGACCATTACATGCCTATTCAAGACCTAGTGGTTTATAGCCTTACAAATTTGTCTCAAGACCTTACAAAATGAAATGAAATGGTCCATGGGATCTTCTAACATAAAATACAACCAAAAACCAATGTTTATCCTTCATGGATCTCCATGTGCTTTATAGGGTGCTCTAGCACCATGTACT
This sequence comes from Thuja plicata, assembly GCA_018584345.1. NCBI lineage: Eukaryota > Viridiplantae > Streptophyta > Pinopsida > Cupressales > Cupressaceae > Thuja > Thuja plicata. The sequence continues at coordinate 1,146,474 of MU225309.1, forward strand.
AACTAGCGGACTTATAGGTTGGGGGCATAGGTTTGATGAACTAATGGATATTTAAATAATAGTGTACATAATAACATATACATTAAATGAATTAAGAGGATGAAGTGTTCCTTGAGTAGAGATTTTATATGATACTTGTGCATTTTAGAGGGAATAATCAAAGTCGTGCTCATTTTTTGATTCTCTTGATTGACTAATATTCCTCTCATCTTATTTGGAGTACAAAGTGATTTCATACTCCTCACATTCAACATGTCAATTATAACTTTTCAAGCTCAACCCTTTGGATTAGATTTGGGAAATATTTGGTAATATTGATTTGATTTGTCTTCCTTCACTTAACCTTGTTTGGAGTGCAAAGTGATTTTGTACTTGTCCAAAATATCAATCACCACCTTCTCAACCTAAACCTTTGGTACATATGATGGGGAAGGTTTTTGTTTTCTACTCTCTATGCATGTTATCCTTCTCTTGTCTATCTCTACTTGAAGATATTTGTTATTGTACTATTGAATGTTTTCACATTGTGGGTATGTCACTAATCAAAGTGGAGTCACATGTGTAGGCTACATATTGTAGTAGGCCAAGTACATGTTGAGTCCAAAACAATTTCTTATACTTTATTCACACAGAATCTTATAATTTCTTATCCAAAAAAAAACCTACTTGTAGATTATTCCTTGTGCTAGTCCACAAATGTAGTCTAACAATTAATGAATGCATATTTTTTATTTAGCACCAATCAATTGGAATCAAAGAATAAAATGTGCTTATCTTTCCATCCATTTTCCTACTGTATGGTTGTGTAACCTCATTAGAGTTCAACTTGGGTGTGAAACATACCTTTATGGAATTTTTCTTGGATGATAACTCTATCAATTTCATTTTATATTTTTTATGACCTTTTTATCACGAGGGACACCAAATTATTTGTGGAAATTTTTGGTCTCTATTGAAACCTTCAATGTGGCTTATTTGTGCTCAATCAAGGATGCACTAATCTTGGTCATGTTTCTTAACCATAATCCAAGTTCACAGTGAGTAGCTTCAAAGAGATTTCAATTGCCTCATCCACTTTACCCAAACTAAGGTTGTTCATAAGGTACGATCCAGTAAACTATCTAAAAAATATCTTCTAGATACCTAAATTCAAAACATACCAAAGCTTGTATAAAGTGTAAACCCTTTCCCCTTATATATCCTACATTACTAAAGACAACCCCCTTTATTATTGTTTTACAATCTTGTCCTCAAAGATGATTTTTATTAAGGATTGGTTGGAACCAAAGAGATAATTGGTGATTAGATCAACTTGAAGGGAGGTAATGTTGATCAAATTGTATTAATCAATGATTACATCCCATTTTACATTGGAAATATGAATGTTTGAATCACTCATTTCAAAATTCTAGTAAAATTTGATTAAACTTGGGCATTGTGTTGAGATTGATTATTGTACACCTTGCAAGTCCTAGAATAAATTGTGATTATCTAATAGTCGTATAATATTGTAATATTTAAAGAGGTGCACACAGGTTGAATTTTGGCCACTTAGACTTGGTTTTAGTTCTTGGTTTTTAAAATGATAAATGGTTTTTGGAAATGATCAATGGTTTTTAGATCTGTAATGAGGGCTTAAGATGGATATTCTATGTCAGTTTATATTGTATGTTATATTGGCAAAAATCTTCCAAATTCAGAGAGAGGTCTCATTGAAGCACACAAATTAAGCTATTAAATTAGGACCACATATTGCTAGATAATGTATATGGTTTGTGCTGTGGAGGTTGGGTTTTTCCCTTACGAGGTTTTTTTAAGGGTATACTAGTGTTATTATTGAGTTTCTTCCTCTCTTCTTTCTTTCTTATTCTTTATTTAGTGATGCACACTATAAAACTTTTCTTAGATCTAGTTCAATTACAACGCTCTCTTAATTTGACTAGCTCTAGGAATTATTATATATATTTTTAATGTTTTGTATTAGAGCTTGAACACTGTGGCATATCCTAGGGAGGACTCAATTGTGTAACTAAGTCACATTTTAGTGGGAGCCTTACATTTTGATCTTATGTTTCAAAGATAGATATGAAAAATACATCCAAAATGGAGGTTGAGAATTTCAATGAAATCAACTCTAGGCTTTGGAAGCTCAAGATATAAGATTTGTTCATTGATGGAGATACATAGGTAATATATTTTGGAAAAAAACCATTAAGAATTAAAGATGAAGACTTGGAATTTATTGACAAAAAGATAAGGATTTTGGTTTAACTTTGCTTTGTAGATCTATTTTTCCTAAATTTATCACGAGAAACTCCTATTGAGAGACCGTGGAAGAAGGTAGGGAGCTTGAACTCGATAAACTCTTTAGTAATTTTTTTCTATAAAAGAACCTAGACTCCTCAAGGATGAGTAATAGATACTTTATTGCAAAACATTTTAATGTGTTCAACACTGTGATGAGTGAATTACTCATTGATGTGAAACTGGAGGATTGTTCCTATGATAGAGGCAAATGCAAGATGAGAAATTGATCTAGGTTTAAGGGGTACATCTAAGTCTCTTAATATATCTAAGGTGTAATGTTGGAACATTAAGGACCATAAGGTGAAGAGAAAATATTTTGAGGATGATTCAACCTCTTATGATGACACAAGTGATGCATGCATTGAAAATATTGTAACACATGCATCAAGGAGGAGGAGGAGGAGGAGGAGATTTTTCTATAAAAAAAGCTAGAATCCTCAAGGATGAGTAATGAATACTTTGTAACAAAGCATTTGAAAGTGTTCAACGTTATGGTGAGCCAATTAGCCATTTATATGAAAATGGAGGTTTGTTCCAAGGAAAAAGACAAAGGCAAGATGAGAAATGGTCTAGTTTTAAGGGGGCGATCTTTGTCTCTTAATATATCTAAGGTCAAATGATGGAACGTTAAGGACCATAAGAAGAAGAGAAAGGAGTTTGAGGATGATTCAACCTCTTATGATGACACTAGTGATGTGTTCATTGTAAATCTCGTCATACATGTATCTAAGGAGGAGGAGGAAGAGGGATGTGAAATTGGCACATTTAACATCAAATCTAGAATATTCCTTTTCAGGCATGCAAAATGGGAGTTAAAAATTGTCTTGAATAAAATTTGGGATGATGCCTTTCCCTTGTTTGGACATGATATTTAGGGGTTACCGAACCTCAAGTTTTGGTAACTACAGTGGTTGAAATAGAAAGTTTCAACATTCATTTTAGGAGGAGGATGACTTTGGAAGAAGTTTCACAATTTTTTGACCACTAAAAAAAGTAAAATTTCCATCTCAACAACCCATTTCCAATAAAGATCTTGAACAATATGAAAATAACTAATCTCCAAACATACTTTAAACATATTTACACCGTGTCCAAAAAACATTTTCAACACAAATAAATATACTCACACAATTTCAAATAATAATAAGAATACATTTATGAAGACTTATCTAACAAAAAGAACTGTAAGGATGAAATCTCATTACTTCTCCGTACCCAAATCAACATGATTTCCAAACTCTTGCATTCACTTATTTTTCTTAAATTCTTCTTAAAAATTTTATGAACTCCTTCTATGGTGAATGTTCTCTTTCTAATAGACTCTACAAAATCTCTTTTGATCTCATCCGTATAAATAGTTATGCATTTTCCTATTACATCTTTATAGGTGATGCTCATGGCCCATTAGAATGTACCCCCAATATTGATCAGACCAAAACAATCATTCTATATGTAAATATACCACATTTATTGGTGAAAGTAGTCTTTAATTTGTCCTCATGTTTCACCATCACATGGTTATAACAAAAATAAACATTTAAAATGACATCATTTGTGCACCATCCAAAATATATAAGACTTGATCAAGAAAGGGTGGTGGTTAAGTATATATTTCAGACGCCTTGTTAAATTGTTTGAATACTAAACAACTTGATCTCTTCATTATTCTTTTTTAAAAGCACAAGATTACCCACCCAAGTGGAATGTTTAATTGGGAAAATGATGCTAGCTAATAGTAAATTTTGTAATTGTTTATAAATCAATGATTCCAATAGTGCATGCATTAATGAGATGTTATTTCCACTTAAAAGTCTTAACACTAGCTTCAATGGGATAGTGTGAATAATAACCAAGGTGTCATAAAATTTTAACTCATCATATCCCCAAGCTACCACATCTCCATGGCATTTTAATAATTTATTATTCAATCCTTATCTTCTTATGTACAATCTCTTCCTATGTGTGCATCTCTTAGCCGTTTATCTCCCAAATTATATGCACCATATTTTCCACTTTTTGAAATGGAATATTCCCTTATATATTTCATAGAATCATATAAATCAAATATTCTTTTAAATCCTATCATTAATTTTGGGATGCTATTAATTTTCAAATTAATAATTCCTTCATTTTCAATCAAAACAGGATCCATGTTTGATTCATTTATAGCTTGTCCCAAAGACCCTAGAGTTAGTAATAAATTCTAAAATATGTTTATCATCTTCAACTACCTAAAATTTCTTTATGTTATCTAGGATTGTATGAATGGGGACTAGTTCTACTAAGAATACCTTCAACCTTGATTCTATTATAGGTTCTAAACTATTGGAAACAACTGCCAATATATCAATAATTTGGTTATTTCTCCTAGGGACAAATCTAATATTAAAAACCATCAAAGTAGTTTAATTAATTCCCACAATTTATTCATGTAATATACTAATGTTTTTTCAAGGGAAGTATTCTAACTTTTAATCTACTTGATTATCAATTGTGAGTCTCCTTGCATGTACACATATTCTACCTTCTTTTGATGTGAGAGGAGTCCTCTTATTAATATCTCATATGTTGTTGGTATATGTGAATTATAATATGTATGGTACCGAAAAACCTTTCCTTGAGTATTGATCAATTCAACACCTACATCATAACCTTGTTGAAACTTAGATCCATTAACTTTTAAAGTCCTCATTCACTCATCTTTTACACTTCGAGACCACTAAGTAGGAATTTTATGCTATAGTATTATGAGGTTCTTTTGAAATGTTAGTGATATTAATATCTTGTGAGTATACTTTTAATATACGAGGATCTTCTATATCATTGATGTTGTCAATAATAACATGTTGATCAAAGTCTACTTCAAATATGAATACTTCAATTATAACTTCTAAAAATTTAGATTTTTTTGAATTACTTTCATTATGGAGTCTACACCAATTAGGAATTAATAAATCAAAATTGCATACTTGAGTTATCGACACTCTCACATTATTGACTAACTTTTATATGAACTCATAAAGAGAATTTGAGATAGTATGTACCTATGGAGTTGGTTCTTCATTTTTTTGTTTTGATTACTTGAAAGGAAGAAAACAATGTTGATCTCACTATGAATTCCAAGTAATTCTATAAAAGTTAATTCATTAGGGATGTCATACATTATATGCATATGATTTAGCCTTTGCTCACTTTAAACTTTAATCTAACTAGTGTTTCCTTTCTAAGAGAGCCATAAGTGTGAAAAACTAGTAGCAAAGTAACCATTGAGGCTCTTTGTCCAATCCCTACCAAATTATAATTTTATAGAATTTATGGATATCCACCACCTAGATATCTATATACTATTGGATTCTTGGTTGTAATACCTACCAGGTGTGAACTTATTTTAACTCTCCTACAACCTTCACTTCTATCATATCTAGTTGGATCATTTTCCTATTGGTTTGAGTGGGGTCCATCCTCAACTTCTGAAAATAGAGTAAGACATAAAACATTTCTAGAAGCATCAAAATAAACTACATTTACACAAGTTATTACCAAAAATTCTAACAACCAGAAGGAAAGGTTACAAACCCTATTTGTACAATGGTGAAAATACATCAATAACTATAACAACATTGCATTTATCTCTTTATGAATCAATTTTATTACTTGGAAAATTTTGTAATACATCGAAAAGAGACATGTTGGATTTAGTTTTATTTAAATCTCCAATCACATCATAACGATAATCCACGGGGACATAAACCTTAGGGGATGTAGAAGCACCCTACCTAGATATTACCCCTTGGACACCCTTAAGAGTAGGTAGATTTTTATTTACATTAAGATTTGGGGAGATGGGATTAACACTTGGAGGAACTTGATATTTAAGTGGCTCCTTATTCTTATTCCTTGAGAAGTAATTATTCTTTTTTTGTTGGAATGCTTAAACTTATCAAACATCGGCTCATTGTCTCCCTTAAAAGGGACCACATATGTATCAAGTACTATCATAGTCCTAGCATATCCATATCTCTACTACCATTGAAACCATCATTTACATTCTATTGGTTAGCTTGTACTATTTTAGATATTATTCATGTTTGGATAACTTATTTTTGAATGAGTTGTTATGTCATGAAGCCTACACCAACTTGCCAATGAATTTATATATATAATTTTTTTTAAGTATTCCAATTTCCTAAATCTTCGTTATCCATGGGTCTAGGGAAACCCCTACTTTTGGGCCTAGAGTTCCATTATATATTAGGATTTTGATAGTGAAATTCTCTTTTCTAAATTTTTTGATTCTGTAAATTATTACGAGTATGGAAATTATTTTGATTTCGAGAGTAGCTCCATTTGTGATTATGTCCAAGTGAAGAGATAAATTTCATACTTGTAATCTCATTAGTTACATGGGAAAGAGTCTTATTTAAAGCTTTTAGCTTTGGTATCAACTGTGAAGCATAGAATCATGTGTTGAGTATCTATCGAATGATGTCATATCAATATAATTTGTTGCATGCATAAGTGTCAGGGATTTGACTTGCTTATTGTTGTTCAAAGAATGAGAAACCTTAAACTTGAGGCATTTAGGAACAAAAAAAGTATTCTAAACCATTGTCAAATAAGGTAACATGGGGTGGTAGGCTGTTATTCATGAACTATTTTTTCACCTAATAAATAATGCCAAATATATGATTTAGGAAAGGAGTTACAATTTTAAGGAAAATTCTAATGAAGGGATTTGATTAGACATCCTTAGATACCCCAATAACCAAGAAGGGTAAATCTCCTATCAAAGGATCTATCTGATGCTACAACCTTACTATCTGTGTACAAGAAATCAATACATCATTCATACTCACCCAAGTCCTCATGAATAGTCCAATTAAATTATCTCAAGCTCTAAGATATGTTTGAAGAGTACATAATTCATTAATTTCATATAGATGAGTTAGCCTCTTTAACAACTTGTGAAACCTTGTGTTAAATGAGCCTAAAGGCTCACTAGGTTCCCTAACACATGTAGCAAATTGTTGGTACATGATAGCTAGGTCCATATAAAAATTCAATTGATTTAATAATGCATCTTCTAACTATCTCTAATTAGTAATATATCTAGCAGGTAAACTCAGATACTAGCTACATGTAAAAAAGACCCAAAGAAAAGGGCAATAATATACACACCACATCCTCATTTATAATTTTAGATTTTACAATTATATCATTGAAAGCGCTAATATGTTCCAAATACCTTGCATTCTCCATAAATAATTTTAAAGCATAATTTATCAATGTTTTTAGGAAATTGATGAACATCATCATGAATGGAAAGAGACAATCTGTTAATAGAAAACAAGTTCATTGGTGGAGGTGGAGGTGGTGCAATCAAGGAAGATGATTGGATTTAATTTGAACTTGAGGATCAAAGGTGGAAGGTATAATTATTTTTCCATAACTTTCTCTTTATCACTCCTCTTTCTTTGCCGACCTCTCTATGTAAGGTAGGTTTGGCCACCCTCTTACATTGTCCACTAGATGAAAATTTTGAATACTAGTTCGTCTTTATTTATGTACCCCTCATAGCACCAATTTTGCTGATGGTCCCTATAACACATGTATTTAAAGTAGAACAAAGATCACTCTAATTCTCTTAGAAAATTAATTGATCCTTATCATCTTCAGTGATAGGTCATTGAAGTTTTGGAGTAGCTTAGTGGTTCACGTGACTTATTTTCTCAAGGGGAATGCAATGGTAAAAGTTCAAACTTGAAAATTATACATCTAATAAATTAAATTTGTTTAAAATGTGACAAATATTTCATGATCTCAAGTAATTTTTTCAACACATTTATCAAATTGTAAAACAAGAAAAAAAGTGTTGGGTTTAAAGGTATAAAAATAAAAATGAATAGCCAATGTTGTACTTAGTTTTAGCCTAAATTTTGAAACATTTAATAAAATTCAATAATCTAAAATGTAATTATTAATATTCTACTATGTCTCAAGTTCTATAGATGTGAGACTTTGAGGAGTTTTTTGAAAATACAAAATAAATACAAAAGCGTGGTTCCATAGAGTTTCTTGATGGAGGGATGTAGGGATAGGAGGACCAAGGCCATAAATATAGGGGCAATGAGGGGATGCCACATGGAGTTTTTATATTCAAATTGAGGTAAATTGTAACCTTCAAGGAAAAAATATGGGTGTGTGTACCAAGTTGTGGACCAAAAAGGAAGTGGACACATTTTTTCTGAAATCGGATAAACTTGAACTTGGAACAGGCGTTTGAGGGTCATTCACTGAAAATAAGAAGATGTGTAAAAAATAAAAATTGTATTACTCTGAATCTAGTTTCTAAAACAGTATTTTTTTTAAAAACTGATAATATTAAGAGGGTCAAACCTCGCGCACATGAAAACATGTTCCTGATTTTTTTGGAAAAACATAACATAGCTGTTTCCGTGCGCGGTACAAAAGATATAGTTATATTAAGTATTTTTTAAATCCCTTTGGTAGGATGATAGGTAAGAGTGAGATCTAGAATTTGTGTATTTCTTTTGTAATTTTCCCATGATTATTTTTTTTCTATGATTTTTTGAATTGATTGCATCCTGAAAATTTGGTACCTGTTCGTGTGCTGGGCATAACTTGCATCAAAATAATCGAAAATGAATTTTTTTTTTTAAAAGTGTATAGAATTAAGTGTAGAACAATAATATGTAATTTATTTTTAATTTGATTAAGTATATCAAAAGTTATTAAAAAAATGGTAGACATATGTCTGTGAGGACAATCAAGATACTGGTAAATAAAATTAAAGTTTACTATGCTAATGTTGTCCAAAAATAGAAAAAAATATATGGTTAGAAATCTAAGAAGACGTATGAGATTATGGTGAAAATTATAAATATACCCAATTGATAAATTGTAAACCTGATGAAGATAAAGTCGAGAATTCATCTTACAAGATGAAAAAATGTCTAAAAGAACAAAAATGGAGGGAAAATGAGCCTCCAAGCCTTTGGGTCATTTTTCAAGCCTCTTCCCGA
>MU225309.1:1199687-1212578 GCA_018584345.1 Thuja plicata
TGTTCTCCAAATGCCCTTAGACCCCCTTTTTATACTACTCTCTTTGTTTCTAGATACTTCTAGTTGCTAGAAGTTTCCACATGCTAGAAGTTTCTACAAACTAGAAGTTTCTACTCACTAGAAATTTATACAAAGAGTCAAATAAATAATTATTAGCAAATGGAAGAACAACTATCCAAGCTACCAAACTAACATTCTTTAATCTAACTATTACCCTATCGGCCAATACTTAAACTTTTTCTCGATTGACAAAATTTTAAATTGTCCGATTACACGACCACTTATCGATCTCTATAACACTTATTGTCAACATGTCAGTCAATACTTGAACTTTCCCCCAATTAACATAGTTGGTTAATTGAGGACTTCTTAAATTTACCAATTACACAACTTTAATTATTTTCCCCTTTTAATCGAAACCTATCAGCTATTCGTTGCCCGCCCACAAGTGCACAACTCTTAAGTATTTACATTCTATATATTAGCATCCCTTAGTTGTCTAAAGATTATATAATTTATAGAAGAGAAAGTGCAGTTCTGTAACACCATATAACTTGGTAAGATTCATATAATGGTTAATTTAAAAATGTAATAATTGTAGTGGTAACATTCTATGCTAATTTTTTTTATTTTACATATGTATGTGATTTTATTTTTGAGAATAATGCACAAAGATTAGGGGAAAGACACCAGTACTTGCTATAGCTAACTTTGTGCGCTTATATCTACTAAACAGTTTATCAAACTTTGATGTTTTTGTTGTTGTTTCTGTATCAAACTTAACTGCTTAAAGCTAATGTTTCAGCTTCTGGGTACTAACAATGCAAGTTGTAGGAGTCTTTATGCGTGAAAGGGTCAAAAAGTGGTCATTTCAAAGTGTCGAACGATACATGACCCCCATTGCGCTAATAACGGTTCACTCAAACTCACTAGTACTTGTGGACAAATATCCTAGTAGTTGTGCACAAATTTCCTAGTAGTGGTTCACAAATGTCCTAGTAGTGGTTCACAAATATCTAGTAGTGGTTCACAAATAGGCCAATCATGAATCAAAAAAGCTAAAAAGGCTAAAAGATGATCGACTATTGGTACATAAATGATCGACTGTTAGTACATGTGAGATTAATTAAGTGAGCAATTATTGGGGGTCACTATGAAAATAAGTGAGCGATTATTGGACCCCAAGCGGTAGTTGGTCCCTTCCCCTAAATGAGAATTTTTAATTGTAGACTGTTTATGTGCTAGGTATACATGGACGATTTATATGGTGGATGATATTAAATCAACATATGCTATCACAACCATTAGAACACTTAAGATACTATATCCTTTCCCCTAGAAAGTACGTATTAGAAAAAATCTTTGTAACATGCAGATAAAATATGACAGGAGGAGCCACTTCCCTCGATTTAAGCTATGATTGCACTAAGATGTATGAAAACTAACACTCCTTCGAAAAATCTCTGTTGGCACGATATCTACTCTTGCAACGCCCTGCCAATATTTTGGGAGAGGTTCTTTCTCCCACATAATTATGTGAAATTTTACTTGACGATTTGTTCTTGCCTTTTGGAGACCAATCAAATTATGGATAAATATTTTTCATATATTTTATTTTTGTAAAATTTGCACTTTCCTCCGTTTGAACATAGTATTAAGAAAGAATCACCAAAAACCTTGTAATTGGTTGCAAAAATTAAATATTAATCACTGTTTATTATTGTCTCCTCGACTATAAGTAGTTCCCTGATAGAAGCTAAAAAATGAGTTAAATATGTAAATTGTTTAGCATTTTGATTTTTTAGCCACGTCTATGACTGGAATAAATATTATAACTAATCAGTCACATAAGTATAATCCTTATAAAAAAATTATTATTAATAAGGTGCTTCATCAACCATTAATTCTAATATTAGTTGATTTCGAACATTCCATTGATTTTTGCAATTAAAACTTTTGATAAAAATTTTGTTACTAATAATTTAGATAGAATGTATCTAACATTTATTTGTTATTTCCTCTTGAAAAAATGTAGTTTTCATGATTGTCTAATTTATAAAATGTGTAGAACATAGTATATGTTGGAAACATTGACTCTTACAAGTATAAAAAGGGTCACATTTTTTTCTCTTTAAAATGCATTCAATTGATGCAAATATAAAAATTAATATTGTAGGAGTTTCCAACAAGAAAAGAACACACATATAAATGCTTGAGAGATGAAAACAAGGTCAACTGAGTAGGTAAGATGTAGAATTGAATCAAGCAATAAATAAGTTTACAACTCTATATTTGGTTACAAGATACTATTTGGTTAATGGTCTATTTAATTAATCAATTATTACAATATCCACTATATATAACATTCTTTCTCACCCAAATCTTTTTGTATATTTTACAACAACAAAAAAGAAAATTTATGTGATGGAATGTTTAAGTTGGTTCTCACATTAACTAAACCATAATATTGAATGTACTAATCATAACACATCTTGTATTAACATTGAAAACTAATTATGTGTCTAATATTTAGGCTTCAAAATATCTATAACAATAGGTAAAGCTATCATTTGATATATAATTGATCATTAGACACATAGATCATATTTAAAATCCACCACAGTTTCCTTTCTCTTCACAATTGACTAAGGGATTACATAATAAAAATATAATAATTTTGTCAATATTTATAAAATAATGATTAAAATTTAATTGATTTATTAAATATTTTTTTTGTTTAAATTTAATAAAGGCTAACCAGTGACTCATAGTCTACAAACATAATAAAATATCCAATTATAGTACTAATTGAAGTTGCAATTCATCCATGAGAAAAAAATGTATCTTAGGCCAAACATGTAGTGCAATGCTCCATAAAAAACACATTGTCAAAAGTAGTGTGACGCACAGACGTAAGATCAACTTGACTACTAGTTTACTAATCAAGATCTTTAGTAGAAGATCCCACATCGAAAGAAGTATTAAGATAATTTAAGATTGACATCATTAAAATCATTCAAGATGATTGTAAAGGACATACTAACAAATATTTAGTCAGTGCATAAAACTGCTACAAACAAACATTGTAATGAGGCAAACACAAATATTTTTGATACTAATCAACTACAAAACAAAGGTGTTGCCCATTACAAAACTGTAGCCCAAGAGTGTAAAATCTACAAACCAAAATGACCATTTACAACAAGATAAAAAATAGATCATTAATAGCACACTAGCAGCACAACTAGTAACCCACCTTAGGAGTGGGTAAATAGCTCAACCACAACGTGGGGAGGAGGAAGAGCCATTTTTGTTTCGCTGGTGGACAACTGTCGAGACGATACTATCACTAGGATTGCCACCACAAGAGGGAGGTGGTGGAACCTTCTTTGTGAGACTATCAACGCAAGGCGCTGAGTGCTGGCAATCCCGCACATCATTAGCCAAAGGTTGGAGTAGTCGGAAGAGGGACAGCATAGCCATAGGGGGCCGCTCCAGCATCAAGTAGCGGAGTTGAGTCTACCAGATCGTAGGAGGCCAAATCAACAGTAGGAGCATCAGCTTGAGAGGAGTCATCATCAGCTTGAAAAGAATGAACACGAATGTTAAAAATGAAGTAATGCACAAAATTCTACCCCTAACCCTAGTATTTTAAGAATCTTTTGGAAATTATGATAATACGCCAACCCAAAAAACGATCATGTGATGGTGGGAATCGGTTTGTTGCTTTTCAATGTTATAGAATACGAATAGGTAGATTCTGTCCCATGTGAATGACAAGTACTTGAGCATTCGTCGTTCATGAAGACGCCGAAATTGTCAATTGGTACTTGCGTTCCGCCTGCTTCACATTATTCGTTCCCCCTTGACACGCTAATAACAATTGATACGAAACGTTGCCTAAGTCCCATTCATTTCTGAGTTTCTATAGTAAGAGTTTATCGTGTAGTATGGTCGGCTCGACGTAACCTGTGATGTCAAATGAAACGTACAAAGTACGCCTTCGGCAAAATCGTGTTAGACTGGAAACCTCTCCTCTTTAGTCAAATTTCTTTGTTGTGTGCAATTTTGCTTGATCTTTAAAAGCAGTTCTGGTCGTGGGTAAGTCTCTATATTAAGTGTTTCTTGTGTGATATGATTATACCTCTAAGAGCATACATGAATAATCTCAATTGATCCATCTTTACAATTGATATCTTCGAAAGAATGGAGCCAAAACTATATGCAGCTGCTACTTGTGGCGACGTGAAGGTGCTTAAGAATTTGCAAGATGACACACTCAACATTCTTGAAGAGGTTACACCAACAGGAAATACAGCTCTCCATTTGGCAGCATATCATGGTCATTTACAAGTTGTGAAAATGCTGCTTCAGCTCATAAATCGTGATATAGAGGCTGGTATGCAAGCCAGCCGAGCTAAAAATGAGGAAGGCAACACTGCCTTTCACGAAGCTGCAATTGGAGGGCAATACGAAGTAATTGAGGTTTTGCTGGAACATGATTATGATCTGGTAAATATGATCAATGGTGCCGGTGAGACTGCGTTGTTCAAAGCTGCAGAGGGAGGTCATGAGAAAATCCTTATCAGACTTTTGCCTCTCACATCTTCACAGTACGATAGGAGGACTTCCGATGGCCAAACACTTGTGGAGTGTGCTATTTACAACAAACACAAAGGTACCCTCAAAACATCTCTTATTTGTATACAAGCTTACAAACAAAATCTCCTTTGATAATGGATATTTTCCTCTCATTTTTATAAGAGTGCAGAAAGAGGATCTTCTTTTGTATCCTATTAGGATTCAATTTTGTAATTTTTGAGTTAAATTTATTGACAGTAGTAGTTCACAAGAACGCCCATTTTTCATTAGAATCAATCTTTTGTAATATTACCATCAGGACTCAATTGTATAATTTTTGAGTTAAATTCATTGACCCATGTTTTATGAGTAGTAGATCACAAGAACCCAGCTCTTATGAGAATGAATGGAACTCATTGCAAGGTCACCCATCCCATGATCTCAATACTATTCCAACTCAAGTCCACCTAACAATGGAATTTCTTCCAAGGTTGAAAAAGCTCCATGGTTAAACATGTTTGAGTTGGAGTAGTACTAGAATAAATGACCTCCCCAAAAGGGTCAATATTGCACCTCTGTGAGCATCACCTAGATGCAATGAGTACTAAGTGTTCCATTCATTCTCACGAGAAATGGGTTCTTGTAAACCTCATGAAATATGGGTCAATGAATTTGACTCAAAAACTACACAATCGAATATTGATAACAATATCACAATTTGATTTACCTGTGAAAAATATCTTTTTACTTATTAAAAAACTGCTTTTGACGATGGATATTTTTCTTCTCATGCAGAAGTGGTTAAAAAGCTCATAGCTACTAAGCCGGCCCTCCTCCGACATGTTGACAATTTAGGCAGAACGCCCCTACATAAGACTGCCTATCTTAACAAAATATCAGAGATTGCCAAAATTCTTCTTGAGGAAGACAAGTCTTTGTGTTATAAAGTGGACAACAATCACCAATCAGCACTTCATATAGCTGTGAAAGAAGGGAATCTGAATCTAGTCACTGAGATATTAAATTATGCGAAAGATTGTATAGAAATTGCAGACAATGATGGGAAAACTGCTTTACACTTGGTTATTGAGAATGCAGTACGCATTTTTGACAGAGTTTCAAGGCATATAAAAACCATGGTGTTGTTGGTGATGACAAAGAGACTGATCAATAAAGTTGACAACCAAGGAAAAACTGCATTAGACATAGCAATAGACAACGTGGACACTGACGAACGTCTTTTCAATGGAGTAAGCAATTTATTTATTCTGTTCTAGTTCATTTATATTGTGGTAATGTAGGAAAAAGTTTTTAAAAATTAAGCATTTCATTTCATTTCATCTATGATAAAGTAGATATTGCTCAAAGTCACCACCAGTTAAGGGGATGATTAGTTCACGAAGTCTTTCGATCTTTAGTCAAGGGGATGATTATTTCTAACTGGTCATTTTGCTAATGATTCTTTTCTCAATCATTGCTAATGATTCTTTTCTTAATCATTGAGAAGGAAAATAATTTCATCTAAGACCTTTAATGTCTAGATGCTTTTGAAAAAAACAAAATTTCCAAAGAAAAATTGACTAAGATAGTATGGCTAGAAATGGATCCATCATGGGGAGTTTTTTCCTTTCTTGTCATTTAATTTTTCTTTTAAATATTTTCTTCTATACTTTGACAACGACTTATCTTTTGTGCTAAATGGATTCTTAGAGCATTTGAAGGCAATAGAGAATAAAATGTTTGGTAAGCATTGTATTCATTGTAGAGTGCATTTAGGTCATATATCTTGAAAATGCTTATTATTTGGGAGCTTATTAAAACTTGTGGTACTTTTGTTATCAATTTTTTCAAAAATCATAAGAATTTATCAAGCCCTGGCTTCATTAGGTAAGAAATGACTTTTACTATGGCCTTCCTATCAATCAACAATGTATTTGATAATCTCAGTTCTCTTTTGTTTATACCTTTAGCCAAAGTGTCATGTATTCAATGCCTTCAAATTCTTTATTATAGGCATTCACCTGCTACAAAAAAATATCAATAGAATCACCAAGAACTTCCTCTCTTTGCAAAAATTCTTATTCGTAAAATTAGGTGACATATCTTAAGTATTGCTGGAAGGATTGGCAATGATAACTAAATACAAAAAAAAAGAAATTACAACATTAGCAATGGATAATTATAGCTATCTCCTCATCTTCTTATGGTGATCAACTTAATTTCTTGTGGTTACTCTAATCCTCTAGTGGGACTTGGCATCATTAATTCTAATGCATGTAGTTGGTAATCTTGGAGCCTAAATTAGCTCATTTTGACAAGTGCATTCTCTACTAAACCCTCATTTGGGTATTGGTCCGGCTCAAATAGGTTTTACCATTCTCTATTGTCAATTTTGAGGATATATGGAATTCTTCAATCTAACCTCTTCCAATTTTATTACAGAGTTCAAGAGGATTTGAATAGATTATTATTTCTTTCAACCTTTTAAACCATCTTATTTTCTTGGCATGTAGTTCTTTTTTGAGAATGGCCTTATCTCTCATTCACAAATACACCTAGATTTGACATGCTTTGAGGATGGAAATCATCTTAAATATTTAGAATGATAAAATTAATTATTTTCTTTCTAATTTTCTTGTTGATACTCATTATTCTTTGTATACTAAAGCCATGATTTTCTCTAATGTTATCAATCAAGTTCATGTGTCAGATATAAATTCAAATTGTACTTGAATTTTCTCATAATTAAAAGTTTCTAAATTAATAGAAGAATGTCCCTGTTGTAATATATAAAGATTATAAATGATTATTTCCATCATAATCTAATTGTAAGAAATACCAATTTCCAATTAATTTCTTTGATTTAAACATAAAAAAATCTACCTTCAAAGTTAAAGTTTATAGTTTCTCTATTCTTTATAAAAGCTTGAATGTAAGTTCCTTTTGATTTATAATATGTCAGTTTTGTGTAGATTAAATGGTTGTTGGAGATAAATGGTGCACGAAGGACTCCATATATAACAACAAAGGAAAGAAGTGACCACTCATTCACCACTAAAAAGTCAACATGGAAAGTCCAGATTATCTCAATGAATGCAGTTTTGATTGCAACGGTAGCATTTGCAGCACCTTTCACTCTCCCAAGGGACGATAATAAACACCACCTATACAATATTTTATTTAAATTTACAGTGATTTGTGATGCATTAGCATTTTGTAGCTCAATTTTATCAGCAATTCTACTAATGTATGCACTTTATGGTAAACAAGAAGATCACCTTCTTCTCAACACCTCTCTCACTGGATTATGGGTAGC
Source organism: Thuja plicata (assembly GCA_018584345.1). NCBI lineage: Eukaryota > Viridiplantae > Streptophyta > Pinopsida > Cupressales > Cupressaceae > Thuja > Thuja plicata. The sequence continues at coordinate 1,207,585 of MU225309.1, forward strand.
ATTAATATCTTTGTTGTTATCATTTGGGTCAGGGATCTGTGTGATAATGGTACCAAATCATACAGTTTTAGCAGCCATTGTTTTGATTATGGTGAGCATTGTTCCAATTTTCATAAGAATAATGATCCTTCGCTCCAAGAAATATATCTTCGTAGAAGATGAGTACCACCTTTGGACCTTCATAATAATTGTTGTTGTTCACAATATGATCATTGCTGCCACGTGGATCATTTATATATGGATAATAGTAGTGATAATTGGGCTTGGAGGGCTTATTGCCCGAAGGAGATACTTGAAGTTAAAAGAAAAAATATCTAGAGATGATGGGAATTTCCTATGGTTTTTCCTACGGTACTTGATTTTTGGCATGATTGATGCCATTCCATTCTTTATTCATGGTAGACGACCAATCAGTTTTATATGGATTGCAGTGGGGATTGCAGCATTTATCGGGCGAAGGATATACTTCAGATCAGAAGAAGGTGATGGCCATTACATATGGTTCTTCTCATGGGATATTATGTTTGGTATCATTACAGATATTATCTTTAAATTACTTCTTAATTAGGAGTTAGTAAGTATATGTCTTATCCATCATATTTATTAACTTTTGTATTGTCAAGTTGATTAAAAAAATCATTTATTTAATTTTATTATTTTCATTTTAGTGTTGTATTTATAAAAATATTATAATAATTTAAATAGTATATATATTTTTTTTCAAAGCAAAAGTGGCAAGCCACTATAATATATTAATTTAAATAGCATATTAATTGACATAAATGTCATATTAATAAAAATATTAAAATTATTACAATTTTTAGTTCAACAAACTTAAAATCAATGAGGTAATTCATGAATAATTTTTAATTAACAAATCATTTGCACTTATCAATATTCAACAAATATTTATTCTAATGAACAAACTCAATTTAACTATGTTATTCACAATTGTAGTCAATATGAACTAAACTAGGTGTAAAAGATCAACCCTTACAATTATAATATATAGAAATCCAATAAAAAATGTGATATATTTGACTTGCAAGAATTTAATGATCTTAAATTATTAACAAGTTACCTTTGAATCACAATAATATGGCTCACATATTGATAAGAAAACAAATAATTTAAATATTATAATAGTACAAAATAAAGCACTCACAATTATGTGACAATATTTATTCTTATTAATGTAATATTTTATAACTAGTTCACTTTGCATTAATTATTTTACTATGCATATGTATTTAACAAGACAAAAATTAATATACCTATCTTAAATGAATCTATGTAAAAAATATCATATTATTTTTTTCAAAAGTTCTACTTTTTACTATTTAGTGAAGGTACATATTTCACAGAAAGGAGGAATTTTTAAATTATTTATATATATTTTAGTTTGAGGAAATATGTGTATTTATCATAAGTCACATTGTATAAAGGAATCTTGTTGTCTTAAAGAGTAATTATATCTCATTTATGTGTAAACAAATAAAAAATAAAAATAACATAAAAATAAAATTTTAAAAAATGAAAATCCTACTTTATAAGGTCCTTGTAATAAATCTAGTTTCTACTATACTTTTGAGACATTGATTTTAAAAAAATATATATATAGATATATTCTCACATAAGTATCTCTATATATTTTCAATGAATGTATATATATTTTATATAAATAAGCATGGATTTTTTTAGTTAATGGGTAAGCTTTCTAAAAGAAAATTGTAGGAAGCGCACATGCACAAGCACACGCAGACGCAGACATAGACGTACACACACACGCACACGCACACGCACACGCACACGCACACGCACACAGGTGCACGCGCGCGCGCGCACACACACACACCTCTTTTAATTTAAAGTCTTTCTCTGTATGTGAAATAGAGGAGTGCATGTGTGTTAAAACTTTCTTAGTGTAATGGTCATCTCTTAGCAACAAAGGTTTGTATATGCATGTATATATGTGGTATGAGCTAACTATGCTAGTAAAGTGAGCATGAAGGGTCATCACTTCGGTTTAGAGTGTCCATTATTTCTTAATGATTGGAACTATTAACTATTCATAGCTCTTTTATCCGTGGTTTGGCATGATGCTTCAAAAACTTCATATTTTTTTTTTCTATAAAGAGGTGTGAACACATAATAATGCTTTTGTATTTCTCGTAGTCTTCAAATGTAGGTGTGCTATTCTTTCTAATCATACATGTTCAAAATCAAGTTCTAGTAACAACAATTAAAAATGTAGGATACAAGAACCCATCATCATCTATCATCAGTTGCATTAGCTTCTTTTTTACATATACTCATTATGCCAACTCGTAGTCTGGTCTCTCTCCATTCCCCCATGGTGCACTAACTACATAAAAATGTCTTAGATATAGAAGATATCAAATATGGTCATATAGTCAAGTGAACTTTCCATGTCATCATGTAAAAGGGATATTCTTTGAGATAAAGGAGTTAGATATTGTGGAATCCATGTGTCTACCCACTCATTTGGCTCGCATTGATCCTAGTCGCGTTGAATACAACACTATGAAAAATAAGCCAACTCTCATGTCCAAATGGTCCATGTACTTACATTTGAGATTCAAAATAAATGTATCTTTAAAGATTCTATGATTGTTTGACAATCTAATCTATCTCCTATCGTACCCTCATCAACTAACTGAAAGAACTTGCACACTTCTAAATCAAGTGTCCCTCCTTGTGACAATGTTGAACTAGGCTAGAATCAACAATAGAATATGCATCACTAAATGTGCACCTAAAATCCTCAATTTCTCCTTAACCAAAGTTCTCTTCACACATGCAACTGCTCCATCATGCTCCCCTTTCCCATACCCACCTTCAAAACATCTCCAAATATGAGGTACACCCCTCTCTGCATGCATTATATAATAAACCAATAAAATATATGAGTATTATTGAATTCAACTATGCAGTTAACTGACCAAATTAGATGTTGACACAATGCAATAGTTTTTCCTACAAAAACTCAAAAAAATCTCAAAACAATGTTGTACATGTACTCCAACAAGTGAGATCTATCATCACTCATAAAAATGGCACTCCCTGATTATCTTCCTGTCCTCTTTTGTACTATTAGAGGCATGCCTATATGAAGTGAGGAAATAAATAGAAATTTGAATAGAATTGTAATATTAAAATTGTACCTTATTTTTTGATTGCAATGTATTGTTTTCAACAAAATCAACCACTAATATAATAGTATCAATTGAGAAATAGTCCTGACACTCCCTAAATTGTTGATCTAACCATTGAGACCTATGGCTATGCCTTCCATACTTGTAGAAAACATTTTACTTAAAATCTCATGAAATAAAATCTACAACACTAACTTCTCCTATAATTAACTAGATATCATCTCTAACACATGAAATTAGATCTAACAAGTCCCTAGAATAATTTGGAAGTTGGATTGCACCACAATCCTAGAACATTTTGTTAGTATGCAAGGTAGAGTGAACATAGCCTTGTTAGAATTAATGGGAAGTGTGTACTGAGAGGGGAGGGGTGAATCAACACCTCTAAAATTTTTGTATCCTTTAATCAATTAACCTTTGTGTAATCAATTGTTTATCCAACCATCTGATCTATAGTATCTTGATGTAAGATATATCAATTCATAAAATTAAAATACATTTGAACATTCATAGAAACATTCATGAAAGTAATTGACACATAACACAAGATATGATATCACAGAAAACTCCTGTTAGGAAGTAAAAATTGCGGTGGAGATGACACCCACAAAATCTTCACTATCTACAGATTGGAAGGGGCCGGTTAAGGCTTACAATTTGATCACTTCTGATGATCTACCCAGTTAAGAGTATCTATGGAGACCTGTTAAAGTCTACTTGGTTAAGAGCTTTAGCAACACTGTTGAGTGTGCACTCGGTTAAGAGATTTATAGTTGGACTGTTAAATCCACCTTCCTTGAAAGGATTTTTACAATTTGCTTCATTTCTTAGAATGATAGCAAATTACAATTTTACCTGGCATGTGCAATCTCCTATTGCTAATTACAGATCATTTTAAGTTTACATATAAAGATATATCACCTAATGTGATTGAGTAATACCTCTAATTTTTGGTAGCCTCTGTTCTTGGTTCTGATAACCAAATTCACCTTTTGCTATTCTGGTTCTTGAAACTTTCAATATAATCCATAGATGTGCTCGTAGGTTTCATTCATCCTCTCTTCTATATTCACACATGTATAATGAATGATTGCACCATCTATTTATAAGATGGATTGACTTCATCAAGTTTCACGAAAAACAATGTTAACTCTAAGATCAGGTTTACAACTTTACCTTGATCTCCTAGTCTATGTGTTTTAAATTAGTTAGGCTGATTAAAGCACTTACATTCATGTTTCTTGTCCCTAAATAAATGGTTTTAAAAATAAATCAAGAGTCTATAAATATAATAAGACTATTTTATTTGACTTGGAGGTCAGATCCACTTTTTGCGGGTTGTAACTGAATTTCAATTTATGACGATCGATTATGCTCTAAAGTCAGTTGACTGTCTTTTAGGTTCCTTTCTTGAACTGTTTCTCGGGTTTCACTTTAACTATCTCTCGAGTTGCACTATATCCTACACATCGGGTTCCTCTTTATCCTTCTGACTTTGCAATTTCAGTTTACACACAAAATTGTGTTGTCGGTTTTCTTTGTAGTTAGCTATTTTTTGGTGATCTCTTGTATCTTCATTTTTGGTTCTCTCTTTCTCCTATCTTTTAGTGTATGCTTACCGAAAGTGTTGTTTACATACTAATGGAAAAATAATGTCATCTATCTCCCCCTTTGACATTAGTATCAAATACTGATATGTGCAAAATACTAACAAAATGTTAAGTATGTACAACATATATAATCCTTAGTCATTTCATGACTCCCCCTATGTATATGTTGGTATATCATTATTTTCCCCTTTTTTGGTAGTACTGTATA